>VXBZ01000400.1:584362-635027 GCA_013399135.1 Heliornis fulica | reverse complement strand
CCCCGCAGCGCGCTGCCCGCTCGGCGAGAGGCCAGCGTCCCCGGACGGTCCGAGCTCTGCTTTTGCACGGGGGATGTGTTGCTTTTCGTTTCTTCTGTACAGCAGCTCTTACACACTTGCCGAGAGTTCCTTCCCCTCGCGTTCCGAACTGCGCCTTAGAAAAGACGTTCCTGCGTTAGCCCGTCCGCTGCCAGATGTCCCCGCCGCCCCCCGGCACGGGGAGGGGAGCTGATGCTTGCGGGTTGGCGTGGAGTCGGCGGGGGTGGTGTGTGAGGACAGCGATGGGCGGCAGGAATTTACAGGCCCGCCATAAAGATAAGCCAGCCCAGCCATATGCACTGGCAGATAAAGCAGGAACGCCGCTGCGATGAAGAGGCAGGAAGGGCTTACAGAAAAATTCGGAGTAGGAGCATGCTTACAGCCACTGAAGGGCTGCGCTTGGAGCAGGCTTTCTGTCGTGAACATCCCCTTTACTTGCCATTGGATTCGCTGAATGCTCTGAGTGTACCAGACGCTAACCAGAGGTAGTTTTAGAGGAAGACAGAAGAGAACAAAACATAATTGCAAGAGACAACAAGCAGCTCTAGCCAGAAGTGTAACTCCATAGATGAGACCAGTTTTGTCAAATCATGTATTCAATTGCTTTTTCCTTTGCTGTAGAACATTCAACTGGTTCTGAATGCTGTCAAATGTAGTAGGAGAATATGCTCAAACACATATTCAACACTAGTTTTCTGTGATGTTGCCAGAATCAGTCAGGATGACTGTCACCTCACACCTGGAAGAAGAAGAACCTACAAAGTGAACAGACAAAATAAGACCAAAAAAACAAAGATTCACAGATACTTTTGAAGAGGCAGCCAGGGACTTCTGCCTG
This sequence comes from Heliornis fulica, assembly GCA_013399135.1. NCBI lineage: Eukaryota > Metazoa > Chordata > Aves > Gruiformes > Heliornithidae > Heliornis > Heliornis fulica. The sequence continues at coordinate 634,150 of VXBZ01000400.1, read as the reverse complement.
TACTGTTCCTGTGGTACAGGGCTACTTGGCAACTTCTGTCTTTGTTGCTACACCACTCATACTTTGTGAGACCAGCAGCCTAGACATAAATGTACATGAATGTTTATCAAGGCAACACACCATGTCATCACAGAGCATTATTTTGTGCTTTTGATGTAACTTCTTAAATATAGTATGTTTTTCTAACTTCCAGTGACCAGTAACTGACTTGTCAGAGCTGTAGTTAGAATGAGGTTAGAGTATTTTACCACCTACAACTTTATCTCTGTTTTTGCATGCTGGACAAATAAGTCATTGAGGATCCAAGCCTTAGAACTGAACAATCCAGAGCTGTTACAGTTTCCCTCAAAGCATTTGTATGAGTTTTTTAGAAGCCTTATGGCTCTTCATCTTGTAAACAAACAAAACTGCTGAGATAGTTTCCAGCCAGGTTTGTTCTGGTAGGTAACTTAACTGGCCACTGCACTGGTCCTAAAAATAAATTTTTATTAGGCAGTTATAAAATCAAGTCGGCTTCCAGGCAGTAGAAGGAAGAGATGGTGGCATTATGAAGGGCTAAATTAAGAAGCGTGTGGTGTCAACAGTCATGATTTTCCTAGATCTCTGCCCCAGAGCATGGAAATGTGCCGCAACCATAGAGCAAGTTGCATATTAGAGGCAGGCAACATGTGTACATACCCAAAGTTGAGGCTAACTGCAGATCCCGAAGATAATCAGAAAAACTGCCAGTGTGAGTCTGAATGTGGAGCATCCAAGTAAACTGTTAACTAAATCATTTTCCCATCTGGCTCTGGCAAGCCACTGTTCTTGGGGACTGGCTTCTGCAGCACCTCAAGTAAGCTAGAGCTCTTGAGCCACTCTGTGGAGTAATTCCAGTGAATTTTAGTTTCCCCTTCCAAGCTTCCTTTATCTCTTCCTGAGAAGAATGTGCACTTACTCTTCCCTAAAAATAAAATATCCCATTCAGGCAGGAATAAGGCATGTGTACTCCCAGTTCACTAGATGGGTTATTAAGCTATACCAGCCAAAGCAGTTTGTACCATTGTATTGTTCTAACTCCTGACTGTGTTAGGAGACCTAGTTCCTTTTATTTTTTAAACCCCTCTTTTATTTTCAGTTCATGTTAGTCTCTTACTATCCAAAGCAAACAGTTTGACTTCTTAAAATTTATTTAATTTATAAACATTAGAATGCGATGTCAGAAAATTCTTTTTGGAGCTCCTGAAGGTTATTTTGGTCATCATTTTGTAACGTCAGTAAAGCAGAAACAAATACAAAAGTTACAGTTGCGTAATTGTGAAGTCTAGCAACCAGAAAGATTCAAGTGGTCCTTTCTGAAAATCTAAGCTTGTGAAACAGCTGCAATAAAAAGATATTCCTCTAAATTTCTCTAGCACTGCTTTAAAATATTGGAAGTCTTATTTCTTTCTTTTAGTACTCATAAATTATTCAATCTGCAGATCAGGAGAGACACCTTTAATTCATATTAATACACGGAAACTTTCTTCATGCATGAACAAAATAGGACTAGTTGATAATGACTGTACTGTTCATCTGTTCTTCCAAAGTAGCACTCTTGCAGGAAGTGTCTGAATTCTTTGTTTTAGCAGGGACTAATTGCATTTCTCCAGCTGGTGGAGTCACAGAAATGGTTCAGATACGCTATGCAATTGTTATTAGCAAGGCATTGCTACAAACATATCAGATCAATTCAGGCATATTAAAAAAAAAAAAAAGTTCTTTAAAGGTTTTATGGTGGTGACTGTAGCAACACTTGGCAGTTATGAAAGGACTATAAATTATTCTGTGTTTCAGCCATGGAAAACCACATTTTCACTACTTCTTCCCCCTTTTTTTTTTCCCATATCGTTTAGGTTTTGTACATTCTGGCAACAGCAACAAACTTGTTTCAAACATCCTTAAGTGAAACCCAACATGAAATCACTGACCCATTAGCTTTTTACTTACTAGAGCAACTTTTTCACTTTTGCAGGCAGAGTGCCCAGAGACTTTGCTGTAAGCAGCTGGTGGCAATTCCCCACGACTGGCCTTTAGGAAAACACCCCATCTACATGCCACCCTGTATGGATTCTGTCTATCAGGTATTCCTAATAGCAGCCGTTATCATAACTGGGAAGCAAATTAATTTGTTGATTAGCTATTCCATCATGTGGGATAGCTGTCACAGTTCCATAAGGAAAAGTTTTCCTGCTGGCAGTCTTCAGTTACTATTAAGTAATATAAATGGTATTTTTCTTAATAACAAAAGGAAAATAAAAGACAAAATGAGAATAAAATGAGCAAAAAGTTGTGCTGTTAAAGCAACAGGACACATCCACGAAATAGAATAAACATTTCTCCACACTGAAAATGCAGAAAGTTTGGATGAAGTTCCCTAACTGAGAATGTTGGCAGAAGTGGCTAAGATCTCTTAAATACTATGTTTGAAATACACGTTTGAGAATCCATATTAATGCAGTTTATATATATATATATACATATATAGAATATATATGTGTATGCATATATTCTTTCTGCCTTGGGTATCTAGTGCTAGTGAAAATAATGGAAGCACAAGCATTTCAGCTTTGATACTTTAAAGTATGCACTTCGTCCAGTTACTTGAGACTGCATTGCTTGATGCTTTATCAGCAGACTCTGGAAGCCATAGTGTGAGTGGTAAGCACCCCAAAACACACGGGAAGAGAGGGAACTAAGAATTTCCCCACCGAAAGTTCCTTAGTCTGATTTTTGTAAAACCAAAAACTACTACTAAATGGGTTTCCTGCTCATAAAGCAGTTAGCTTCTGCAAATGATAAGTGAAGAAGAGTATTTTGGTCTTCTGTATTTTATTCGGCTTAATTTATGAATTTATAAATGGGAAATAAACTACACGTGAAGAAATGACTTCTGCTTTTTCAAAGAAATTCTGTTTCTCTTTTCTAATGTGACTAATGTCACACTTTGATGTTTGCAGAGATAATTATGCTGGGCATGTGCACAAGAATATTTTCTCTCTGTAATGGAAACCACAAGTATCCTCAGAATTTCACCACTTTACAAATACTGTTATTCTTTAGTATACTGAATTATTCAGATTGTGTAAGAGATTTCCAAGTACCTAATTTACATGATGAAAAAGAGAAAGATAAGTGCTCTAGAATCATCATAAATGGACATCAAACTGTAGGTCTGCAGGTCAAATCTAATGCATTTATTCAAATTCCTTGTCAATTTGATGCAGCACAATAGTACAGCCCTGCCTGCAAGAGTAACCGAAAGTGCTTACATATAAATTCTCCTGGTAAAGTACTACCTTTTTTAACATATAGGGTTTGCTTCAAAATTTAACTTGAAATAAAAAGCTGATGATTCAGCTGGGCTGCCACCAAGCATGTGGACATTTGTGCTTGGTTCAGACACAGGGTTATTAACAATGTAAAACACTACTGGTTTGTGGGTAGGATTTGGTTCCTGTTCAAACAGAAGTTTTATTAAGAATGTTCTGGGTTTCTGCAACAGATTTGCTCACAGCTTGAAAAGCACAACCCACAAGCATTTACTGATTCTGCTTCTCTGGTGCTCCAGCCTGATTGTGAGTAGCGTTCTGAATATAGCCATAGAGACATTCAGGGCTAGTCATTCTGGATTCTCTATTCTTGAACAGCTTCCAAGGTGATTCGGATTAAACAGAAAAAAATCCCATTTTTATAGTGAAAATGTCTATGTGTGACCTTCCAGGATGGAACATCTGCCATCTTCTGTAGTGCAGCCACACACTGCCTGTTTAGAGTGACATGATGTCTTAATAAAGCCTGTATCTTTTTCAAAGTCTGGGCTGCCCTTTGGTTGTAACAAGAGCTGCATTTAAAAAAAAAAAAAAAAAGGAAACTGATGTACAATTGTTGACTAAGCAGAGCATCACTTCAAAGTCTTCAATGACTTAAAAGTAACAGTAACTCTAGATGAGCAGTACCTGCAGTATTTAATAAACAACAAAGTCTTAATGTCTTGCTCTGGGAGGAACTGCTTTAATAATGCAAGCAGAAACAAGAATTAAATATCCCTATCTGGGTAAGGGTTGGACTTTGTCATAAGAGAATAGAGCTTTATAAGTTCTTGCCCTCATATCTTCCTTATATAGTAGGAGATAACGCACAGGTGCTCTTTCCTGGATACCAAGTGAAAACTTAGTGAAGCTAGGGCGGAAGGAGTGTGTTGCTGCTCTTTTTTATTTTTACTGTTCCTCCATTACCTTCTTAGGTCTCCATTTTGTGTTGCTTTTTCTTTCCACAATTGTTTGGTTTTTTTTTTTTGCATTACATTTTTTATAAACACCTCACGATAGGTAACCTATATAAATCTTCTGGTGCTCTAGGATCCACACCTTGTTAGTAGAGCTTGCAGTAAAGAGAACTATTTGCATTTACAATTAACGCACTAACAATACCAATAGTGAGAAATGTGAGGTTGTTCATCCCTCTAAAACTGACTCTCTTGAGCCCATCATTGGCTTTGATTTGGAAACACTGTATCACCATGAACCCTACAGCTTGTGTTTTGCCATAGTGTGTTTCTTAACTTCAAATGAAAGTTTGCATTCTGCAGAATCTGAAGGTACCCCATGGAACTCCCTTGCATCACACAGGCTGCAGCTGGTCACTCGGGCTCACACTGACCAACTCCTGACCCTTGACACAGGGAGAACCAGAGAACTGCTTAGGGGATTGTATGTATCTATATGAAAAAAATACATTCAAAATGCAGTAAAAACACCATAATTTATTAATACCTCTCTTTAAACCAAAACAAACACAAGCAGAAAACCCAGGTGATGTTATTTCTCACAAAAAACCAACAGAAGGATTTTGCTTAAGTGGTTTACTGATAACTCTACCATTTTACTACCACATATAGCATTTATCCTATACAGTTTTATATATGTTGTTTAATTAATAACCTGTATTACAGTTGCATAGTTAAAACTATGTAAGACAGACAGCAGTCAATGTACACATTATTAAGTCCACATCTTTTTCCTTGATGTCCAGTATTTCAATCCAGGTGCTGAGGAGAAGCAATAAATGCTGCATCTAGCATCACTGATGAACTGGTCAATAAATGAAAAGCCATTATGGACTACAGGCAAATGCACAGTAATAGAAAAAAAAAAAAAAAGAAATAAAACCTCATGTAGTAGTAATAAAATGTTAATATTAAATCCTGCCTGAAAAGCAGTTGACTAAACCATATATGAAGTCCTTAAATAACATCCAAATTGAAGTTTCTGTAGTTGTTTATGTTCTAAATATATTCAAAAATTCTCCCTCCTTTTTTACAAAATACTCTTTCTGGTTTTCCATGGCTTGAGCATTCATCATCTTTCGCAGTATCACAGACCATTTGGTAAACGTAACAACTGAACCTCCTGTTAGGCTTCTGTTCTATATGTAATACGAGGTCTTTGTCAAAGTAAACTTCATGACTGTATGTCTGAAATGAGAAGAAAAAACTCCAATTGCAGTCTCTATTTCCACAACTTGCTAACAACACACGTACCATTTTCCTTGGGGAACAGAAATACCTAAGGACAGCCACTCCCCCAACCAAAAAACCTAAACAACCAACAAAAAAAAATAATCTTAATTTCAAATCATGAAGGTTTTCAGACAAATGAACCACTGTCTGATGGAATACTTAAAATTGTAGTTATTACTTTGTACAAATCTCATCCATAGCACTTGGCAATGCTATTTATGCATCTCCTTCAAATCTGAAGAAAAATAGCAGGTAAATGAATACGGGGAAGTGGCATAAACAAGAGCCAGGAATTCTCCTCACCACATCCCAGGACTCCAGTAATGGAATACTCTTCAGGAGAATCCCATGTTCATTACAGTGCAAATCAAGGTGAGCTCTTCCATCAGCTCCTATTTCAGTAACTGCCAGAGCAGATAACAAATCCAATTCATCCTCATAGTCCACAATTTTGAATGTCTACAGAAAAACAAAACCTCAAGTTTACAAATCAAACATAAATTCACATTCCCTTCTACCTAAACTGCATAGTTCTCCTATAAAGGTGAGGCAGAACTGGAAAAATTGCAGTTCTTAAGTCTTCTGGTCTGATAAAGAAAATTTCGCCAGCCTGATACAGGCATTTTTTCCCCAACACAAATTATCAGCAAAATTCCTTAAGAGAGGAAAGAAGAAAATTATGTTCTCAACAGTCCTAATGTGCAAGTAGATGTAATTTATATATATCATACAGGAAATTGAAAAATGCACATTGAAAGTGGCAGAAGAAACAAAACTCCATGCCCTCTCTTGTAGCAGGTATGTTAGCGACAATATAGCTTAAAGCCATCATTGGTTTTGAAGGGATGGGTATATTTGTATAATTTCATTCACATGAACATCTTTATGTTCCATTCTCAGCTCTCTCGTGCTCCAAAGAGTATATGACTGTAAAGAACTGAGACCAAAAGGTGAAGATTGTGAACGGCCTTAATTGCCTCTATCTCACTGTCATGAATCTGGTAACATACACTTTAAATTCCAGTCAGCATTTTTCTTCCATAAAGGAAAAACATCTACAGGAATCACAAAATGTTACAGCAGGGTAAGAGAGTCTGCAGACTCTAGTTTCTATTATGAAAAAAAGACCAGGATAAAACAAAACAAAGTAGATAGAAATTAACTGCAGCTCTTAAAGGTTATATTGGTCTGTCCAGTACTTTTAACACTGCACAACCTATTTCCTCATTAACAAAATAATATTAGTGTCAGAACCTGATGAATTTTAACTGTTTTGCTTATATCAGTTACAGCCCCAGCTCTAGATAGAAAGCTAAAAAACACTCCTCATAACCTCCTGAAGACTAAACATCAAGGCATTATTTTCACTCTCAAGAAGCAGTTAAAGGAAAAATGTTAAATACCTTATCCTGCAACCTAATCAAAGCAACTGGAAGAGAAAAATATAGCTTGGAGGTGTTATATCAAAGACTAGAGAAACCTAAAGCAGAGACAAAAAACCTAAAAGGTTTATTTCACAGAAGGCTTTGTAAAAAATGTTTGAAGGAGATGTCTGAATGGGGAGAAGAGTAATGTTTCACCACATTAGCATCTCATTTCTGCGCCACTGAAGTCACACAGAATTAGGACGGTATCGTGGGGCATAAGATCAGTTCTTAGAGAAAGAGACTATCCAAAGTATAAATGTCAACCAATAAGAAGAGATGACAGGGTAAATGAAGTAGCTACAAGTGAAGACAACAACAGTCACAGAAATGGAATAAAAGACTCAAATATTAACACAGCCACTGCGCAGCAGTTACTAGCTCAACATCGTAAGTGATCAACAAGCTGCTCTTAGTCACTACCTCTTGTTCTGGGTCATCATCCAGTAAGTTAAAACGCTTTTTCACCACTCGGCCAGAAGCTGTTACAGTAACAGTGTTGTTCACCTTTGGAGAAAAAGAAAAAAAAAAAGGGCTCTAGTCTTCCAAGCATTTTAGTTTCTTCTCATCTTTTTGACAATGTGTCTATTTCATGTTTTTTGCTTTCTGACCTTGTTTTAATCTCTCAGATCATTTTACTCATTAGCTATGCATGGGCCTATCTCTTCTAAGGCTCTTTAACTTGGTGGCTTTAGTTGAGATATTTCTGATGTTTATTCATATTCAGAGGTTCTCAGTCCTGTAGAGGTGCAAAAGTTCTCAGCTACCATAGCAGAACAGAAGTGACTGGAGCCAAGATGCTGGAATGATAATTAAGACAGCTAAGTCATCACCAATTTCTTTCTTAACCTCTTAATTTCAGAAGACGGGAAAACTAGCATCTTAAACCACCACAGCTGCTTCCACTGGGCTTCATTTACACCATAACCACTAAAAACTGGGGTGTCATTTTCTTAATAGAAGGAAAAGGCACAGCATGCACAGGATTAGATCTTGTATTTCTTTGCTCATATTGCAACTCAAGTTGTTTAGACAAACCCTAAAAAAACCCACAAGTCTGGCAAATGATCAGATGACAAAGGTTATCCTTTCTGAATTCAATGGAAGTTTTATTATTTAGTTAATGCTGACTTTAAACACAAACTTTTCTTCTGCTGAAGCTTCAGAATTAGTGTCACTGATTTTCAGGGACTTTACAGTACTCAAATTATAAAAATCTGCTTTAGGAGGATATAACTTTGTATGCTGAAGCAAAATGACAGTTCAGGCAAAGCCAAAAGATTTCTTCACAAATGTGCTCTTTAACCTTTCTCAAATGTAGACTGACTGTCATTTTCTATCACAAAAGACTTCATGAAGCAGAGAGGTGATTTAACAACTTGTTTCTACCAGGTATAGATCATCCCCTCACTCCCTGGTTCTACATTTCTGCACTCTTCTGACCCATTGACAACTCGGTTCTGCTCTGTTCCAGCTCCAATTCAGCTTTCCAAGAAAGCAGAAAAGTACTTGCTCTTTCTGCTGACTTATTACTCTATTATTTTAGTGCAGCAATTTGCTCACGAAGTGTTACACGAATGCCAAACCTGTCACAAGGTAATGACAGATGTGCGTGGTCAGGAAATGAAACAGGCTTTTGTGAACAAGGTAGTGTCTTTGTTGTCTCCCTGTGTTAGGGGAGACTTGAAACTTTTCTAGAATTTGTATGAACAACTTACCTCAGGTACACTCAATTATCATTTGGTGGCAGTGCACACAATTATCATTTGGGGACACCTTCTTTTGACCTAAATGTGTCACCTCTATCATCTTTTAAAGTAGCTTTTGTATCAGTGATACATGGCTATATCATACACCATAAAGAAGACTGAAAACTAAAGAAGACTGGAGTTTTCAAAAAGCTATCCTGAATATGTTACTGCTTTCATTTTTATTGTGTGTCATACAGCTTAAAAGTTCAATGAAGACAAAGGATATCTTTCAACAAACTTTGAATTAAGCCCATAAAACACAGTGACTACTCACGTATGCTAAACCCCAGTGTATTGCTCAAAAATCATACGTTGTGATCTCAGACACTAAACTCACAGAGTTTTCTCTGTTGGCCAAAATTGTAAAATCTTCTGCAATCTCCATTTGGTCTATATTATTTTTAACTTCCTTAAGCTTCAAAACACTACAAAAGAAACAGAAACTGCAAAGTAAGTCATGTATCCTAAACCACCTACTACAATACTTCTGTATTTATAATTTTTAAAAAACAGGTATGTGAAAACATCAGAAATAATGGAACTGAAATAAATTATTTTTGTAATTTATGTTTATCAGTGAAATGTGGGTCACCACAGTGACCCTTAAACATTTTTAAGAAAATCTTAATGTTGCCCACATTCATCACATAGGAATCTGCAAATGTTTCTACCAGCACATTTGATTCTGATAAATTAATAAGCTTTACAACTTCTAGAGCTTGAAGTGTGTTTTGGCCTGCAACATGTCAAACTACTGAATGCATGCAGCAATGCAACTTTTCCTCTAACGTAAATAAGGTTTGAGAAAAAAATAAAGGCTCATACTTTATCAAATTTGGTCCCACGTGGATTATTCTGCCTGACATATCTGGATGGAAATATATCCAATCAGGTTCCAGTGAACAGCATTTCATGTCCAGGATGCCATTTTTTGCCTGAAGAAGGGAAAGCTTAGAGTATTAGTATTTTGAAAGTCCACAGATCTAATTAAAAAGGAAATACTGAGCTCCTATACACATACGTCTGGAAGTTTTTACATCTTGCTCCTAATCATGACCAGAAAGGATGGCCGTGGAACAACAACAATAATCATCACCATCCTTCTCATCCTTTCCAATTCTCAAGATATTCTACGGAACAGTTTAAACTTTTTAAATTTCTGATAAGCACTGACCTTGTACTGCAGCTATACATGGTCGCACCTTTCCTGAAACTAAGCAATATTGAAGATTTAGCCTACACACTTCAACAGCGTGTCAAGACATGAAAGGCACAAATTTTGTTTTGAACTTCACACATCAGGCTCAGTCTCTTTTGTGCAAATATTTGTGGAACATGTAAGACTGATAGCTTGTGATTTCAGCTGTGATCTGGTTAAAATCTTTGCATTTTGGCAGTGGCTTTTTTCTTATATTTAGCTCACCTTGATCATTCAAATTTTCAAATGTACACACCCACACACAAAAAAACAGGTGAAGAAGGATTGTACAAGTTCCTTTGAATCAAAATTGATGTTCGGCTATGGTTGCAAAAGATTTGTTTTGAAAATAAGATACTGGAGCAGGATTTTTCAGGCTAGTAAAAGAGATGAGGCCCTGAACTAACAGGCCTAGAAGCTGCTTGTATTACAGAAATACCTTCAGGTCAAATCCAGATCCAAAATAAAAGCTGAGATGAAGAGTTCACGCAAAAGAATGCATGATGAATAATACATAAAGAAAAATATTAAGAATGCTGGATTAAGCAGAGAAATAAAATCTGTCTTAGGGGGGAAGGTACAAATAAGAGGAAAACCTACAAACATTAAGGAAACTTACTATGCAATTTCTTAAAACTTACAATGTTTCTTCAGCCATGCCATTTGGTAAGATGACTAGTAAGATGTTACAATGCAAGGAATCATCTAATCAGATTCTGAGCTTCAGCTTGAGTCTTAACTTTTAATCTGAAAATACAGTGCTGTGTGGTACCAACAATGCTACGACTACAGTGGAATGAAGGAAATACTAGAAGCAGTACTAATCCAGAAGAAAACATTTTACACGACTCCACCAGATAGCAGATATAACACTGCTGAGTGATCCCTGTGAGAGCACCACACCAGAAAACAAGTGTATTATTAGCTTGAGCACTACTCAGAAGAAGACAAACACGATACACATTCATTTCAGAGAAGCTGCTATGTGAATATATTACCAAAGCTTTGTCTTTCAAAGAACAAATATGGAAGACTCCTTTATGTTTTTTCTTGTTAGGTGTGATGATATAATGCCAAGGAAAACCTCCAATTTGAAATGCATTCTCCAGAGAAGATGCTTCAAATAGCAAAGGTGGGGTATCTGCAAATATTCAGTAACGTTAACAATATTAGTACCAAAACAATCATAATTCCATTGATCCTTAAAATTCTAAATTCCTATAAAGCTATTAATTCTTCAGTCAGAACTTGCAAAGACTGGTGGAAAAAAAGACATCAGCTGTGAACTTTTTTCTAGCACTAGCTATGCTACCCCATCTAGCATCCAGGCAGACATCTGCAATTCCTGTGGAAAGTTCCTGCCTTCTTGGATCTTCAGGCTGAACTGCTCTTCTGATATATTTGACTCTTTCTAAATGAGCTATATAAGCAAAGACATAGCAAAAAATTAAAATTAATCCATCTCATTTGAATGAGAGAGGATGCACAAACTAACAGATCAAACAGCGTATCAAAAAAGTCACTATTCTCTTGGGAAAAACAGAAGTAACTGGAAATGGACTAACGGCAGCAATCACAAATAGCAGAACTAAATGTGGAAAGATACCCAAATCTGAACATTCCTTTTCCATAATGTAACAAAATAGTGTGGATCACAATGAATGCAATCTGTAGCTGAGTTCATAAAAGTCGATAAAAATCTAGGAATTTTTGGAATTAGCAGCAAAATGCATTTAGTTTTCCCCCTTCAGTTCAATTGGGATAAATTATACAGATGTAATAATATGTTCTTACAAGTCTTCTGCATACTGAGAGAAGCACCTTCGAATGAAATGCACTGCATGGAGCTTTACAACTCCTACCAGCTAGCTAAATATAAGTAATTTCTACAGATGTTACAACTGAATCAATTTTAGAATGAAGAACATCTCTTTCTAACAGTACAAAGTTAGGAAGTGCTGGAAAAAAATTTGACAAAAAGCTGAGAAAATCTGCAATTACAAAGGGTTTTAAACAGGCAAGATTACAAAACCTGAATTAATTACTGTGAGGAGAACAAGGTTTTATCTGGACTCTTGGGTACAAAAGTTCTCCGAATTCTGACTTGTTCTTGTACTGCTTAGTCTAGATCCAGATCCTAGCCAATGGTGTGAAGATGTCACATGACATAAAAAATAACTTTTACATAGTGCTTTTCCCTTTTTCCTTCATGCATGTTTTCAATAACTGAGCGGTTCAGATTGAAAGGAGTTAGTTCACTGCCCACGGAAATGAAGTCTTTCCTAAGCTGGAAAGCAGCTGTCTTCTAGTTGTCTTCGACTAATGCATAGGAAGTGGGAGGTTCTGTGCAAGATACAACCAAGTAAAGGTTGTAAAAACAGAGGCATCTGCTGAAAATGTAGAGAATCTTGAAGATGGAGGTACAAGCAGTGGTCCTATTGATATTAAAATTTGTCCGAAAATGGAAAATGAGTCAAGAAAATTGTTTAACATTTCACCCTATGAACATTTCTAAATAAAGCATATACAGCAAGGCCCTCAACAATTCTTGTACACAGACTTAATGGCAGATTCAAATGTGTTTCAGTATTATATCAATCCTAAACAGTATAGGCTATTGATAAAATATGCAGGTGCTACCAGGGGCTTGCTCCAATGTAGGTCACAGATTCTCCCATATTCCTCCACCTGTTGCATGGTGGGCTCCTGCCCGACCCAGGTGCCTCTCTACAGGCTACAAGCAGGGTCTCTTCATCCTCCATGGGCTGTGGGGGGACACCTGCTTCAACATGGTATTCTCCATAGGCTGCATGGATCTTCTCTCAGTGCCTCCTCCCCCCTTTTCTTCACTGACCTTGGTGCCTGCAAAGTTTCTTACATGTTCTCACTCCCTTCTCTGGTGGCAAAATGTGGCTGTTTGCATTCTTCTATCTCTAAAATGTGATTCCCAGAGGCCTGTGACTGGCGCTGATTGGCCTGGCCGGCCTTGTCAGTAACAGGGTTTAGGAGTTTGGCCTTGGGAGCACAGCTGGGATTTAATTTGTTGGACTTTTAAGAAACTTCTAGCTGCTTCTTAAAGAAGCCATATTGCAAACCCACCACACTTTCAATGTTCATTTGGCAAAGATCTTCTAAGATCATAGTCACCTAAACTAGTGTGACAGCATGGTTCTGCTGCCTCAACTGCTGCCTCTTTCCTGCTGTGTGTTTTATGCCCTTGTTGCTCAACACCTCCTGTTCTCATTAAGTCCTTTCCCCAGCATCACCAGTTTTTAATCTCCAGTTGAGCCTCTTTGTTCACTTCCTTAAAACTCTGCAGCCTCATCTAAACATACAGCCATGTGGTTCCTGGCAGGACTAAAGTGTTTGTTCTAAATGAAAAAAAAAAAATAAAAATTCTCAGCAAAGTATCTTCCTCTAGGTTTTTTTGCCTTTTTTTTTTTAAATGGAATTACTGTATCCTCCAATAGTCCAAACCTGTTAAAATCTCACTCATTGAAGCATTAAATTACATTGATGTATTGTGTTTGTGTGGCAAGGTTTGGTGGCAGGGGTGGGGGAGCTACAGAGGCAGCTTCAGTCTGCTATCTCGTTCTTAAAAGAAAACAGCTCAAAAACCACAGGAATGCAACTGTGCAAAGAGAGCCGTGGCAAATGCCTGTCACAAGTTCAAAACTTCCTAACCACAAACTCCTGAATATGATTCAAGATTTTCTTTTTTTCCAGTATACTGGTTGTAAATCTCAAAAGTAAAAGCCAGAATGATCTGTAAGACATGAGAAAAAATCTGGCATAGGCTTCCTATTAAAGCTCCCACAGCATGTTTTCCACAGGGCTCCTAACATTAAATCGTAGTTTTGCAGACTGAGGCAGAGAGGAAAATGAGGAAAATTTCCCTTTGCAGAGACAGTGACAACAGTTATAGCAATCTATCACTGTGCCTTGATAAAACATTATATTGTAACCGAAAGTCTTCATTATCTAAGTCTGTATTTTATCTTTGTGTGTTTCCACGGGTTTATGTAAATCTGGTTTGGTTTGCCTGTTACTATCTGATACTGTTTACAAACATGAAGGTCAAAAGCATTGTTTATGTGGACAGTCACCTTTAAAACCATTTAAAACAGAAACATTCAAAATGAAAGAAATAAAAGCAAACATTATTTGATATTGTAAAATTTGGGAGTTTTTTTCGAAGTGCTTCAATTGTGAAGCTGGAATAATGTATTTTTTAAAGTAAAAAAAAGTTTCAAGTAAGTCTCAGGCTTTGGACTTTCAGTAAGATTCTCAGTACCAAATTCTAATCTCAAATGCACCAACAAAAATGATTGTTTGATTTCAGAGCAATTAAAGTAATTACATAAAGCAGAGCATTCCTAAGTTAATGATTTGAAGCATAAGAATTGTTTTTTAACAGATAATTTATTGTCTCCTGAGGAATTAATTCTATTGAAACTGGCACATTTCTGACAACTCAGAGTTATCAAAATGCAACTCAGACAAATTATATTCTGTTTCCTTGAATTCCCTCACCACATTAAATGTTCTCACATCATCTGCTTACACACCATAAACTGTTTCTAGATGTAACTAACGACTGTCCTAGCTCTTTGTCAGAAGTAGCTGTGTCTCACAAATAAGCGGTTTCCACCTGATGCACTGCTTATGAAGTTCTTCAAACAGCTTAGCTGCTGTACTAGTTTTCTAGGCAAGTTGGTGTACTTAGAAATAAAACATTTTCATGAGGACAAACCCAGAAATAGAGCTACAACGCAACATGAGTAATTTTAATGGCTTTTGTTGGGGTGAAGTCAGTCATAATTAATACATAAAAGCCACCACCCAAGATGATGCATAAATACCTGTTATTTTAATGTTACATGGAAGACCAAATGGATACTTTCCTACAACTCCCACTTGACCATTCCAGTTGAATTCATGTCCCAAATCAAATGGTTGTTCCATGAACTGAAGTAACACAGAAAAAAATTAGCTTTATTGATGCATATTTACTTGCTGTATATTTACTTGCTGTTTAGTTTTACTGCTGATAGTACTGCATTCTTTATCTTGTTAGATAAGGCTTGAAGTCTTATTATTAAACTTTGATTTCATTTCTGATTGGAAGGGAAGAATATAAACTCGAGTCTCACTGCAGTTCTGTTTCAAATCAAACAATCTTCCACAAGCATCAGTTTCCAACCTTAGCAGTCACCTGTAGCTACAGACTAGGTGTGTAAAGAGCACCACAACCTGGTCTAGCATTTACATAGCTCCTCTCTACATGCACTGAAGTTACTGTCTCACCCTGTATCTCTCATGTTTTGCTACCTGTAGCTGATGTGGGTAGAATCTTGTGACAGTGTACCCACTGCATCTTCCAACTGGAAACATATTTAGGCAAGAAGTCTATCTTTTGACACATTCCCCATGTACCCATGCAGCATGGCATGAATATTTATGATTTTCTGCCCCAAAATAGACTGAACTGTATGGAAAATTTCATCTTTTATTACCTGTTCAGAGATGGCCTGGAAGTTATAAAGCCTAACCAACCCCATGCTATACATTACAATCAGGATTCCATTAGAAACAGCAACATCTGTCACACTATTACCAAATATCTGGGGGAAAAAACAAAAATATTCTGTTAGGGAATAAATATGAGACAATGCAAAATACTGACATTATTTCCTTGATTTTGCAATTGCTTTAACTTTTTATTCTGACCAAACTCTATGATCAGTGCATTAGTTACTAAGTTTTCTGTGACTTGCCTGTTCTGCTGAGTTGCTGTAATACTTTGCACTGCAGTAACACCAGAGGTTAGATTAGTCAGATTTTGCAAGCAAATTCATTCTGTAATCAATTCTCAGTATATCTTCCAATCATGTTTCCCAGTTATTATATATGAATAGATTATATTACACAACATCCCACAGGAACGTTAGCAAAGCAAACGACTCCATCTAAAAGTACTGATTTCAGATCTGTCCTCTCTTCATCACCAGAGTAAAATGCTAGTCTAATCATGGCACTATGACTGGGTACAGCTGTACTAAAACTACATCATCCAGCTGTCAAGAGTACAGACTTCTCTCTGAATCCAAATTAGACACATACATGAGAAGTTGGCTTACCCCTTTTAACAATTATGCAGTATTCATCTGTGCCACTGTTTAAAACATCTCCATCATGAAGAACCACAAACTAATTATTAATATTTAATCAGTAACAACATAGGAAGTTTGTCTTTTTTTTTTTAATAGAGATGCTTGGAAATTTAGTTTTCATTTCTTTAATCTCAATCACTATGTGAAAAAGCAATTAAAATAGGGATAAAGCAGGCTTTAAACCAAATAAAAAATCCAAAAGCTGTAATAATTCTAAATCTTAACACTTATCAGTGATCTTGTGATCACTTTGGTCCCAAAAGTTACATATTCTCCTGAGACCTCACCTCTTTAGTCTTCTGGCTCCTTCTCAATACATTAGCTTAGGTCCCTGTGTCTTCCAGACCTAAACTCAAATAATCTTGTAACCCTGAACTCTCCTTGCTATGTTCGAGACCTTAGCTAGTCTGAACTCAGAATTTATTGTGGTGTATCACCTCAGTAAAGCTGCTACATTAGGTGCATTCTGCAGCCTTTAACAATAACCCTAATCCTAGCTCTAAATTACTGATTTTATCAGGCTTGGCATTGTATTCACTGTTTGCTTCCTCTGCTGGGTGTTTCCTCAAATCCCAAATTTTGCCCTGATGTTATTCCTAGCTGTAACAATTATGCCTGTGAGTACTCAGTACAGGCCCCCAAAAAATAAGTACTCTTAAGTGTTTCATCTACTTATGGCTATGATGACTCTGGCATGCCATTCCTAACCAGACTGAGAATACCTTTGATACTGGTAACATTTTTTTCCAGTCCTAAATACTGTCCTAAATTTTGAACAGAAAATACACTGTGCCCCATGGACCCAAATGAAAAATGTATAACCCCACTCCTTCATTTGCCAGTCCAACTCAATTACTGCCTCAACTCAACCCAGCATCAGATAAATCCAACAGCTTTGGACCCCAAATGAGACTGTAGCTCGCAAAGCTCTGAAGAAAGAATTTTGATGTTTGTACTGTTCCATTTTTAAGTTGTACCCAGAGCTCTCTTAACTTGAGATGTTTTTTCAACAGAACAGTAAAACTTGCCATGTGGTTTGAGGTTTCCCAATATGTACACTCTTTCTTACAGGTCACAAATTGACCTCAGAAAGCTTGTTTGCTCTTGACTGTTAAAGCAAGTCACATTTATGTTTTGCCATTCAATATGAATGATAATGTAATACAAGCGTGGCAAAATTTGTAACAGCGTATAGGCTATTACTAGGAGTGGGTCAGAGCCACATCTATTTTTCTTTTTAGATATGAAAAGAAGTCTACAAACACTTTATATAGGATTACCTCACTTTGATGATTGCTTTAAGTAAAGGCTAAAGCATTTCTACAGGTCAAAGGGTAACCCAATAGCAGAATGCAATTTCATTTTCTCTTTTCTTGAATTAGCAATCATCCCTCCAGTGCTCCTATCAGACACAAGAACATTACTCCTAATTAATGTTTTGGGGCACTTCTACAATATGTGTGACTTCTGAAATTCTAGAACAATTACCTGAACTATGCCTCTACATGCAGTTGTATACAACTACAGTACAGTTCAGAATTAATAGAGGAACTAACTTACCTTCTTGTTTATTTCCAGCATTCCAATGAATGAAAGAGGCAAAACTTGGAACACAGCAAGATAGAACAATACAGACTGTTGGATACCCGCCTGCAAAGGAACAATACTGAATATAGTTACTATACTTGAGGCATTTATTAACAGCAGAACACCTTCATCTTCTACCATAATAACAAAGCATAATGTCTCCATCTCTGTCCTTGTAAATTTTTTTTGATAAATTTTGTAAAAATTTAAGAATGAAAATAACTTTTAACAAACTTACCTGCCGTGCTGCTGCAGGGAGCTTGTTCTGAGATGACTTTATAACCATTACCTCTTGAGGAGTGTCCCAGCTCAGATATCTATTTGTGACAAGAAAGGCCTATCTTAATAATTAAAAAAAAATACTTTAAAATCATTTAATAATAAATACATTATAATATAATGTAACCAAGGAGATTCTCATGTCCAGGCAAACTGTTACGTATCTGATTCGGGAGAGGTCCCTGAGATGGCTGCTGCTTGCAGTAACACAAAAGCCATGGAACTAGGAGCGCCTCAATCCATAGAGGATTGTGAGAAAATTTCTGAAAGTATGAACATTCACTTCTTAATTTGTATCCTGCCTTTCACAAATCACGCATTTCTTATCCTTCAGCCTAAAGGAAGTAATTTCTCCCGAGAACTGAAAAAAAGATGCTGTTTATCAGAAACAGTAACTGCTCTGCTTTTAAAGAGTAAAACGGCTAAAAAGAATGTTTGCAAGTTTAAAATGGCTTAAACGTATTTTCTAATGTTTTGTGAAGTTTGTTTCACAACTCTTACAGGTCCCCTCTCCTGTTATGGTCTATTGCAATTTTAAAGGCTGTAAACTTGTCACAGAAAAGCCAATAATAGGCTATTTTTTGTGGAACTTTATACCAAATTTGAGACCATAATACTTACTCTGCTGTAATTCTTCCATAGCAAACAGCATGTGGGAACAGTGTTTTAGGTAATGCTCCTGACTAACAAACCTGAAGTCAGCCATAGGACAGTATTAAAATAAACATGATTCCTTTTCTCCAGTATAGTATCAATGACTGTTAATTATGTAAAGCTTAGTCAACATTTAATACCTGAATTTGCAACGGGAACCAGCAAGATATATTTTTTCGAGTATTTCCCCACTATCAGCAGAGAGCCGTAGAAGCCAGTTCTGCACTGTCAAGACTATTAGAGAAGATTTATAGTCTGATGGACTTGGTAACATTTCCCCCTGCATAACAAAACATTATCACAAATAAAGTTTGTACCAGGAGGATTCGTAACATTTTGATGCAGTAACAAGAAAAAAAATGTTAATACACATTCCTCAAAAACTAAAGGTGGAAAGCTGGCCACTAAACACATCAGGATCTCTAAGATCATGTCTGTGCCAAACAGTCATCTCAATATAACATAATCAGTTGTCACACTTTCTGCAAGGCATTTAGCTTTTTCTAGAAGACACACCTTTTGAAAGTTGCCTTGCAAAAAGGAAGTATAATTGCTTATTGATCTAATTGATACCAATCTTGAAGAGATACCTGCTTAACTACTGCAGAGTAAGACATTTAGTGGTAACTCAACAATAACTGTTGAGAGTGGTATTCACACTATATTTTCTTGCAGGCACCTCAAAGACAGGGCCAGTAATCCTAAATTCTGTGGACACTGGATGAGATAAAATGTCCTCAGGGAGGAGTAAATTGTATAATCTATTAGCTAGAAGCAACAGAACAACTTCTGGGCAGAGTTGCTTTAATGGGTCTTCAGTTTATCTACTGGGTTTTGGTGGGGATTTTTTATGTCAACAAGCCTGGTAAAAATTGCCCTTGCTGATTAAAAAAGAAAGAAGAAGAAAAAGAAAAAAAACCCCAGAATGTATGTTCTAAGGAATTAAGAGTTAGCTGAATAAGCATAAAGACAACATCTGTAAAATCTTCCACAAAAGCTTACAAAAAAGCATTTGAATGCACTACTGAGAAACTCAAGAAACTCTGAATGTTCAGACAAAATAAACACTTATTGCAAACCTTAAAGCAGCTAACTCCATAAGAGAAAAAAAAAGTAGTTTGCATGGAAAGAATGTTCTTTTCTAAATATGTTTCATGGAAGGATATTAATTCGATTTTTTGCACCAAAATGCTGTAGTAAAAAGAAATCTTACCAGTGGACATTCCAGTAATAAAGCATCTTCTATTTTTTCTGACTTAGAACACTTTGGCTTTTGATAAAGTATTCTTGGCTCTTGTGCAACACTGGAGTAGAATGAAAGCTAATCATTAGTCTACTTAATAAACAACTTTCTATCAACAAATCATTTCATACAGTTTATAAATCCTGACTTCTCTTTACGCAGATCAGAAATCTAGACATCTTGTTTTCACTTTGTAAATGTAACCTGAACTTTTTCTGAAAATCTGGCCTAATAAACAACAATCGGTACAATGTAATATTTAATAACCAACTTTCTCTATATTTTATGGTTTGGTATTGTGGGAGGCTTTTTTTTTTTGCTTTTTGTGTTTTTCTTTCTGTTTTATAAATAACAAACTTAATTGTAACCTTTTTTCTTTAGTGATATGCAATAAAAAGAAAGGATATTCTAGAAACTAGCAATCATCCTGGCACCTTCCCCTCAAGCTCTTCCAGTGTTGTCTGTCATAATACAAAGGTGTGGCATCGTGTGCAGGCACTTTAAAAAACCCCACCCCACTACTAAAATAAAAGTTCCGTACTGTGCAAAGTTTTCACCTCACAGAGAGGATGACACAAAGATCAAACTGACAGATGTTAGACTGGTTAACCCAGTACTGGAAAGCATTCGGGCAATGTAAGAATGCTCCTAAGCAGATTTAGATCTCTGCTGCAATAGATTAATTTAATTAACTCTCAGTGATTTACGCTGACAGTAATTTATCATTCATGTACCATATGACACTGTCTCAACACTGTTCTGATTACAACTTACTCAGCAACGCAGCTCTTCAAGTCCCTGTTACTTCCCTCACCAGAGTGATGGGTAAGGAAAGGTCTGGTGTAAGCACGACTCCTGGTCCTCTACCCTGCCCTGTGCTGCCTCTCATGCTGTGCCTCTGCAGCTGATCATGAACAGGACAGCATGTCAGATCAGACAACTGATCTGCAAAATACATTAACAAAACCCAGCAAGTACTCAGCACACGGTACTTTTACACAAACTGTAATTTAGTTGTTCAAAGCAGAATTTACAGATGTAGTACCAAGTCTACTGCATTATCTGATTTTGTGACATGTTTCTTAACACACTGCTAGTTACCAGACCTTTCATTTGGCTTTTCAGTGCAGAATTATAAAACGTTAGTTGCCTTGCACTCCTCTGTTAAAGTGCTCCTGAAGCTGAAGTCATGCAGCACCAGTAAAAGCATATTTTCCTTCAGGAAAGCACATTTAAACACAGGGGCATCTTCAAAGATTTAGGTATCCATTCACAAGTAAATTCCATTCAATTCACAAGAGCTATTGGGGTGAGTTAGGGACATGTCGAAAACAGAGTGATGCTGTTAAAACTGTAAGCAAGGGCAACTTTAAATTTATTACCTGCTAATACAGCACTGGTAGTTGTCTAAGTAAATTCTTCCTCTTTCATAAGCAATAGGAGATGCAGAATGAGTTGTCCAAACGTTCTTGAATTTAGTACTTTCCTGAAACAGACAGTGATGGCTTTTGTAACAAATTTCGCTTTTGGAAAATAATCTGCCTCCTGCAGCTTAATACATTTAATTGAATCTTTGCTACCGAATACGTAAAATCTGGGGTTTTGTTAAAGAAATTTAAAAAAAAGGGTATTTTTGTCTTTTTTAAACACCAAATTAATAGATGCTTTTATTAGCTATTACACACAGTATTGGTAATGAGTATTTTATCCTTAACTTGCCTGCATTACAATTTAAATTGGTAACTAAACTTTAATGGCAATTTTTAAAATCAAGGACAAAAGTGCAAATATGCACATAAGTCTTTTATACGTAATTAATTTAATTCATTGAAGATCTTTCTCAATTCTGCTGGTGGTGTTTTGTGTGAAAGGTAGAAAAAACATTTTTACAGTTATTTGCCAAAAGTGCTTGCTATTTCAAGTGCAGAATAAACTGGACACGTAAGATTTCTTACATACATTAAGACACATGAGGAGCTCTATACCATTAACAAAGGTTTCAGTCTTACAAAAAAAATAAGCATGCCAAAGTCAGATGCACTGACTTTCATGAAACACTGCCTGCCCAGTGATCTAGTTGCATAAGCAGACACTTTAGCTGGCTTCCAATAAATATCTTTTTCATATAACACAGTTGCAAATTTATTACACATACTCACTTCCAACGCACTTCCATCAACTACTGCATGGGAGCAGCAATCACCTTGATAAAAAAAAACCCATCACATTCACTTTAGTCTGTAATTGCTTTTTTTTTCCCCTGTAACAGAAATTTCACTGGCATGAGGGACGTGTTTACCTTAAGACCTCTATAAACATAAGACTGATACTCCCTAGAATGCTATGAATTTAATATTAGTAGGCACAGAAGTAAGCAATATAAAATCTCCCAATGGACTAAATCTAACATTTACAAGTGCTTCCACAGCTTTGCCACTGCCTAGTCCTCCCTACGTTTCTAGGTCTGACTCTCATGAAATAAGCTTAACCATTTGTAACTCTCTTCAGCAATATTGCAGCTTTTCTCCCCAAACTTGCCAGCCGCTGACCTTTCGGACACCTGGCTTGAGGACCGACGCCCGGCGCACCCCGGCTGAGCGCCGCTAGACGCAGAGGTTCCGCCAGGGGCGGGAAGCATCGCTATTACCTGGCATATTATTTTTCTGAGGAGTCCCAGGTTTTTTCTGTGGGCGACACCAGCATCTCTGGCATAAAACCCGAGGGCCCTGTGGACGAGGAGGCAGCAGACGTTGCGAGCCCCGGGCGCTCGGGCGGCGACCCTCCTGGCGGCAGCTGCCTGCGGACACATCCCCGGGCTACGGGGCAGGCTCGCCCTTCCACCCCGCTTCTGCCTCGCTCTCGGCAGAGCGAGCCGCCCGACCAGGCCCGACCCCGACGGGTTTCTCTCGCTCCCTCCGCCTTGCCCAGAGAGATTATACGAAACGTGCCCCAAGGCCCAACCAACCCCTCGCCCTCTGACTCCCGAGGGACACAGGCCGAGGCCTTCCGACAGGGCGCCGGGGCGGGGCCGAGACCGCCGCACGCAGCCGCCCAACCACGCGGCTCGGCGCACACCGCGGCGCCCCCGCCACAGCAAGGCCGAGCTACCGCGAACGCAAGGCGATAACAGCCCACGCGACCATCACCTCCCTCCGCGGCCAGCCGGGAACTGTAGTTCTTGCGGGCGGAACGCCGCGGCGCGGCCGGACTACGTTTCCCATCGTGCTCCACGGCAGCCCGCCGCTTCTCTCTGGCTGTGCGGGTGACCGTGGGGTTGGGATTTCTGTGGCGTTGCCGCTGGAGAAACGTGTCCTGATAGACCGCAGGTTAGCAGGAGGGTCGCCGCGGGCTGGCAGCTCGCCGGTGCCGGTGGAGCGGCCCGCGCACTAGGACCTCCGCCCTAGGCCGTGCTCTGCCGCCTTGCCCTGGCTGAAGCACATGGAGCGCGTGTTGGTGTGTCTGGTGCGCAAATGGAACCGCTTTGCCCCATGGTGTTTTTTCTTCTTTAAAAGCAGGAGAGTGGAGGAAGCTCGTTGGGTGGAGTGTACCCGGGCTTGGGTGTGGTTTTAAAGGGTTTATCTAAAGCTCCAGGGCCAACAGAACTTTCTGATGTGTGGCACTTAATTTTTATATTTTTAGAGCTGCGCCCCACAGGCTGTCACTATCATCATCAGACGCTTGTCAGCAGAGCCACTGAAGTCTGTGGGAGAACCCATCTTCCCTCCCCGCCAAAGGCCAGGTGCTTAAATGGAGTAATGTGGAAGTTGCTGATCTTTTATGTGTTTCTGTGCCTCTTCTTAAGGTGCTTTGCGTGAACCTCCAATCTTTGTTGATTCTGTAACAGAATACAGATTCCTGTGATTTACCTTTTTTTTTTTTTTATGGTGCTTTGCAGTTATGTGGTGGAAGTGAACTAAACAGATGAAACACAGTGGTCGCTCCAAAGAGTGGGTTAGGATATTATGTTATGCACATAGTATGTGGTGGTTCTGCAACGTTGCCACTGACTTGAGACCTGGCAGGGCAGGTTGCACCTAAGTAAAGTCCATATGGACACCCAGAGTTTTGCAGGGATGTAAATGAATTAGATCCTTTAGAGTAAATTATTAGTAAAATTCATGTTGCTCAATCTCTGTTCTTAGCATCTTTAATAACATGTAGTTTGTATTGAGGCAATTTTTTCCTAGGCTTAACAGTTATATGTTAAGCATTTTGTAAGTGTAAGTGATTAAAAATATATTGAGACTTAAATGTATATTTATCGTGTATGTTTATGTATACATAAAGTAAACAAAGCACTTTTTTTCCTTCCTATGCAAGCACCAGCCAGCAGAGGGTGCACAGGTTAACAAGCCTTAATTCTGAGCTGTTGTGATTTACCTACTTCCTTTTGATGACTTCCTTTTGACGTTGAACTTGTGATTAGATTATTTTAATAAAGCAGAATCACGTTGCATTCTATAAATAATAGGGAAAGATGTGAAAGTAGGGGAAAATAAGTAAAGGATCAGACAGAATGTGTATTTAAATCCCTTACCAAACACTCGTTGGTATGTGGGAAGCCAACTTGTCTGTAAAGTTATGCATACGTACAGGTATTTGTAGGTTTGTAGCCTAAATAATTATTTGTGAATTTGCCTCTACATTATGCAGTACCTAAGGAATGAAAGAGTGACTGGTATCTTCTTAGTTACTGTTACATAAATTCTTTTAGTCACTAGTGTTTACAATTACATTGTTTCAGAGTGTGCCTTTAAGTGTTATAAACATGGAACAGCAAAACAAATGAAAATGTTATTACAAATAGATTCACTACAGAAGTAGGAAATTCCATTACAAGAATGATTCTAGGATATCAAAATGTAGTTTTAGCTTCATGTTCTTCATAAGTTGAAGTATTTTGATTTCACTTAAAATACCTTATTGAAGCTTCATTTTTGAAGGCAAAATAGTCTTTGATAGCGAAGTCACAACAACTCTGTTCCTAACTGAAATAACAGTTTCAGCAAAACACTTGTCCTGATCAAACCAAAAAATTTAAATATGCTAAAAAACCCAAGATATTAAAAAGTCAATAGAAGTGCAACATTTTAAAAAAATACTAAAAGACTGTGATTTTCTTGAATCTGCTTTTTTTTGTTGTTGTTTTTCTTTTTACTCGGTTCTCTCAGGCTGTTTCATCACCTGTCTTTGCAAGAGGAAAAAGAAAGTTTAGTTTAGGATAGGGTAAATTACATTAGTCACCTGTAGCAATTGAACGCCAATTTTTAGTCATATTATTAATTAAAACAAAATACTATCATTAGTTATTTCATGTTCAGGTTAATTGATTAAAGATTCAGCAAATAAAATACATCTGTTTTTAAGATACCTGGTTTTTTTCTTCCTCATGGGCTATTCATGTCTCTCTGATCTCGGAGTTGCCATTATTTTATCTTTAGTTGTGTTCTTTCAAATTGTCCTCATTAGCTTAAAAAACATATTAACTAGTGTAGTTGATTCCCCCTGTACTGCAGAGAAAGACTTCTTTGCTTCCACTCTCTTCTGAGATCAATAGAATCATATGCCAACAAGAATTAATTTTGCAGTTCATAGTCCCAACTGAAGAACATTTTCCCTTTTTTATAGCAATGACATGATTAGTTTTTAAAAATTAAAGAATAAAAATGCAATTATAAAACTTGTAGCTTTATAAGATACTCCCAAAATAGTTTATATAGCAGAATAATTCCAACAAGAGTATCAAGATGGAGAGTAGTGGCTAAGAAACAATTCTCAATGAAGAAAAAATAAGGGAATTAAGCAATATATTTTTAAACTCTTAAGGAATTTTAGCTCTCTGCTTGTCCCTAATAGTTGATTGCTTTCTTGCTTTTGGAAGTACTTGTATAGAACCTACATACATGATTTTATGCCAAATAATGTACTGTTGCTGCACTCCTGGGTGTACAGTGATTCAAGTAAATGTTTTCATTAAATGTCTTTCCCCCTTTCTCTCCCTCCCTCCCTCTATCCTTGTAATAACTATTTCCTCTTTGCTTGACTTTTTAACAGGCCAACTGGCAGGTGATGTAAGAACAGGTTCTGCTTACTCAATGTTTCTATATGTGTGGTTAAAGTAATATCTGGTGGGGGTTGATTGCTTGTTTTTATCTGCTGTTGCATTTTAAGCAGCATTAGCTGTGTCGCCTCTACAGGAGTCAAAATAAATCAAACTTTTGTTTTGTTTTTCTTTTTCCCTTGATAGTTAGTGCTCCTCAGTAGTTTTACTGAAGTTGCTGTGTGCCTACAGGGGGGCCTGCATCATTCCCAGTGATGATGCATGAGAAGGAAAAACAGTTGAGAGCTTTAGATTTGCTGACTTGAGAAAGTTGTGAAATATCCTATTGTTTAAAATTTGTACAGTTTGGTGGTTTAAGTATATCATTGAAAGACTATTCATGAAGCCCCAGGAGGGCATGTTTAGTCACTTGGTGAAATAGAATAGCATTAAGTATTCACTTAATGAGTCTGACAGTAAAGACCCCTCCTTCCCCCTCCTGTTCCCCCCCCAGTTGGAAATATTAATGTATATGTGCTTTAAACATAACCACTGGTAATTAATTATTATTCTTTCTGTGTTACATGATCTTGAACGATTTCTCACCTTATGTCCAGGATTGCCATGTGCATCTGTTTTGTATAAGGTACTCTGAGCTCTGGTAATGTTCAGTGATAACCAGATCAGCATGCTTTGCAGGAGAGTATTGGGTGTTAATTGTGAAATGTTTCATAGATAAGCTTCTAGGTGCCAAGCAGAAGAAGTAATTCTTTAAAGTTAATTATTTCCAGAATAGTTTTATGTCTAGAAAAGTGGCATGAGCTGCACATACTCTTAGTAAAGTAGACTATTTTGTTCCTTTGAAACAGACTCTACAGGTAGGCTTAGGGATAGGAGATGGAAGTATTTAGCTTTGTAGCTGGAGATCATTCAAATGTCGAAATATTTTCGTACATTAAGTTCATTGAAGTGGGTTCTTGGACAAAAATAACAGGTTATTTCTGTTTGTTTTTTGGTGGTTTGGTTTTTTTTTTTTGTTTGTTTGTTTTTGTTCTCCTGACATATCTTTCAGAGCTGATACTTCTCAAGGATTTTATTCATCATTGAGGTGGCTTGCATATGATTTCATGCGTAAATTGCTTTAAAACACAAGGTTAGAGCAGTTCTCCTGTATTTTTAGATTTTCTTCTTTGGATGTGACAGCTGAAAAACTTTGATTCAAGGTCAATTAGAAATGTATTATTTCAAGTCAGTTGATGTGTATGCCTCTTCCTGCATGTCCATCTTCAAAAAGCTGTACTAAAAGTGCTGTATTAGATTTTTTTGGTGAGAAGAGGAGTTTTAAGATTGTTTGATTAAAATATATCCATTAAACCGAGGACCTGATCTGTATTTGTAACAGTGACAACATTCTGAAGTCTAAAAGGCACTGCTCTCGCGTGGTGGGGAAATCTTCCATTTCCATGTTGCTTTTGAGCCTGATTACCAAGAGTGTTGTTTCTTTAAAGTATTTTTTTTCCTGAAAAATAGTTATGCTGCCACAAAATATAGGCATTTTTACTGTAATTTAGTTTCATTATAATATCCTTAAAGATGAAGGTTGAATTGCTTTGATTAATAAAACTTAAAGTGTCCCTGACTGTGGCTCTGAACAAGGACATAACTGTTAAATCATTCAGACGTTTCTTGCTGTCATGGCTTCAGGGTATGATCATCTTACCTGACAAACAGAAAGAGTGGTTGCCTGTTTCGTTAACAAAATCAATTAGTGAAACAATCGAACATTGATTTGCTTCTGAAAATGTAATTTAGGTTTCCACATCTTTTAGATGCTTTTGGAACTTTTAGTGACCAGATTACCCATTAATCTCATGATCTATGGATCACGCTAACTCTCGGGTATCCATGCTTGTCTCCAAATGTTCCTTCACATTTAAGACTGGATGCAGCAGTAAACTTAACTCTCCCATTTACCTCACTCTCCTTGCGTTTACTTGATCTTTCAGAATTTATAAGATAAAATGGTGCAATTATCACTCAAAGAATCACATTCTCATAAAAAGAGCTGCATCTCTGGATTTTACTGATGCAAGATCATCTTAGTCATCTGACTATAATTCCCATCTGTGCATCTTTTCATGTTCTTGCTGCGATATTTAGAAAGCCAAAAACAATTATGTGACTAGCCTAGCAGCTGAATCATTGTATTTTATGTTGAATATCAAAGCTGGCACAGGAAATGCAAGATACTAAGTCAGGTCTTTTTGAATGATTGAAGGAGGAAGAGGCTTTGTAAACAGTTTGCAATGTAATCATGGAATCTTTATCCTAGCATTTCTATAATTTTAATAATAATAATATTGGATCAGATTGTGATTTGGGGGATTTGCTGTTTGTTTTTGTTTTGAAGAACATTGTCTTTATGTAAATTACACATTTTGCAGAAATTGTCATGGTGTGTTAATTTTCACATCCAATGATTATTTTTTCATAATATTCCATATGTGTTAATAATTATGCATTGTTATGAAAAATGCATACATATTTTAAAAAACAAAGCATGAACACTTTGTAGTAATTAAAGTATAAACTGGAATTGGCTTAGTTGTTGAGCCACATTTACAACAACAACAACAACAAAGCCATAATAAGCTTGTTCAAATTAGAAGAGGTTTTAATTTTTTAATAGGATTGAATGTTACATTTTCACTGTTTTGTGATGCTCCATGTCCTGGTAACATTGCAGTTGCAGCAGAAAAAATTAATCAGTGGTTTTATTTGGTATTGACAGCCAAAAGAAGAACCCTGTTTTATTTGATATTTGACAAATAGAAAGAAATTTCTATTTTTCCCCCTTTTTTTTCCTCTGTAGGCTTAAAATTAATAAACAGTGCCCTTTTTGGAGCATGACTCAGTCAAAAGTACACCTTAAATGAGGAATTGTTCATTCAATTGAAATAATTTCTTTGCCAGACTTGCTATTGATGTGTACAAATGAATCCCATTTTTATCCACAGTATAAGACTTGTGATCAAATAATACTGTTTTCCTCAAGATAAAAATCTTCATTTTGTAACCAATTTGCACAGACTGTTTTCTAATAATGTCTGTGTTAAACTATGCCTGTTCTTATATTTAAACTCTGCTTGTTCTTTTGTAACTGCGTTTTCTATTTCCAGGGCATTAAATTTGTATACAGAAGCAGCACTCAAAAAAAAAAAAAAGGTGGTAGGGAATAGAACTAAGAATAGTTTTTAAAGTCACGTGCAGAGCACTTGAAGGAAAAAAGAATAAAGGCACATCAGGGTAAATGTAGTAGGAGGGATATTTTGTATCATCTCCTAGAAAGCTTACAGTACAAGAACAGTCAAAAAACCCCAACCACCCCACCAAAAAACTCAGAAAAAAAGCAAGCAACCAAAAAAACTGCACCAAGACAAAATGCTGATGCTAGCCACAAACTTTTTGCTACAATTAATTTTTAATACTGTATGAAGAGATTCCAAGTAAAGTAAAATGTAGCGCTGTAAGAGAGAGTGACACATGTAATGGAAGGATCTAAAGCACTTTATAATTTGCATGAATAAAAAAATACCATTTATAATCATTCATTTCAAAGAGGGCATTAAACAGAGATTAGGAGAATACATGGGATAAATTTTGGAAGGCTTCCTGTTGCCTAATATTTGCACTTAAAACGTAAATCTATCCTATCTAAAACCATAGGTGCAGTTCTAGAAGGAAATCTCTTGAAGGTGGTTACTTAGTGAGTGAAGTGAAAAACGTCAATCTCAATGACAGTATGTACCCACTAGAATAAGTGGTTTCTTTACTGGTAGCTTCTTGATTGTGTTAAAGGTACAATGTTGAATGTTTATTGTTTTACTGTGTTTTTTTCTTTTATTTTTCTTCTCTGCCTGGTTGGACTTTGAAAGGATACCAAATAATTTATCTTTCACCAGGTTTCATTCCAGTAGTCTACTTTGGGATTATTTGGGTTTTCAACACCCTGTAGGGATGTTATTTTCTAAGAAGCATTTAAATTGATATGATAGTAAAAGTTTATTACTAAAGTTGATATAGGTGCTTTGATTATTTGACCGGTTTCTCATGTAAGTGACATAAACAATTAAATTACAGCAAAACTGTAATTTGAGTTAATTCTGTTTTCAGGTCTCTGAACAAAATGAATTTCATTACAAGGCTTTCTGCTTTATGTCTGAGGAAAAGCAAGATGCAACAGAGGCACCAAAGTAGTAGACGACCAGCTGTTCCGCTTGGATCACGGATTTTAACTGATACTTCTAAGGTTTTTGAGCATAACATGTGGTAAGATGTTTCTTCACTTCTGATTTTCATATATTTTTGTGTTATTTTCTATGATGAATACTGGCTGGGGTGGTTAGGTGCGTATATGGAACAGTAGACTGTCAGAATAGATGTGTAAACATACTGTTGGAGAGGACTTGGGACTGTGACAAGTAACCTGACAGTTAGAAGTTCTCAGTGATTTGCATAAAAACCTGCAAAGCAAGTAGTTCGTCATGGAATGAATGACAAAAATATAGATACAGATCAGTGATGAATCAGGAGATAGAAAGTGTATAGGACAAGTAATCCCTGTTATAATGGCATGAAGTTACTAGTTAGGTACAATGATGTTGCATACTGGATCAGTGTAGTATTCTAAAATTGAAACATTTCAAAAGGTGCATGTGAATGACTTGTATTCTTCTAAAGCGTACTGAAGATGTTACGGATAGGTCAGCAGAGATTTCTCTACAGTGCACAATTGTCGAAAAAGGGAACAATCTCAAGATAAACTATTTAATAGCAGAAAAAAATATAAATATAAACAAGCATAAGAATTGCCCTGATTTGCAGCAGTTTATCTCCATCTCTGAAAGGTATTTTTATGATTAATGGGGGCTCTGAAAAGAGTGAGACTGCAGTGGGAAAACAGATTGAAAAGTATATGATACTTGACCATGGTAAGGTGATGAATACAAAACAGCAAGTGATACAGTGTTAGGATAGAATATCTGTTTCTAGAAAGTAGAAGAATATCTTAAGGTATTTGGAAGTTCAGAATTTTTATTTCTGTAGTTCATAACTTAAGAGCAATTTTTGATTAAGAAAGAAGCAAGGACTTGAGAAGCTGCCCAAGAAATTTTCTTCTACATAGTTTAAAATGTATTTTTGAGTTCTGCCATACACCATTTTTGAGAACAAGAGTTTAGCAAAATTAGGAAAGTGACTGGATATGACTTGTGATAACCAATGGGTAATGTAAAATAGGAGTAACATTACAAGTTTTAGGGTTTAAACTTACTTCATAAAAGTGAACTACAGTTCTTTTACCTCTTCAGAAGTGTCAGGGAGTTTATTGGACAAACTTCTGTTCTGAAATGAAGTTTCCAACTTGCTAGGATTTCTTTAAATTATTTTTCTATTTAGCATTTACTTGTTGTATATTAGATATATGCATCATGTGTTATTATATATTATATATAAAATATAAAATATAAGAGTGATATATGAAATTTATGTTAGGTCCATTTTACTTTTTAATCTGTATTATTTCAAATATTATTTCAAAAAATCTTTTTGCCTGTGGGGGAATTGGCAGGGTGCCAAGAACTGCTATCATTACTGCTAGGAATACTAAGTAAATTTCGTAACTAATGCTTTAGATATTTGCTGTGGTGCTTTTCTGTCATTTTGAGAGGGAAGTCATGAAAGATACTATACACAGGAGGGAAAAAAAAGCGCTTTTATTCAGGTTAGTAATTGGAATAGTTTCCACATGCCAGTTTTCAGAAATAATTAAATGTTTGCAAACAATTCAATGGAAAAGGGCTAAGCTGAGTAAGCTGCACTGAAAGTAGCATCACTTGATCTCATGTCAGGCCTAAGGGAGTTAACAGTTCCTGGTGTGGTTAAAGTAGATAGCTTGCTTCAGTGCTGTCTGTGTTCAGCTTAAAACACTTGTGTATTTAAACACTTAGGTACTTAGAATGCTATGTGTTCCTGCCAGCTTGTATTGCTGAAGGAGCACCTCATTTGAAGCATCCAGACTATATAAGTAGTTTGTGTGTAAGCTATGATATGTCCTCTCTCTCAGATTTTGATCAAGAATTGCTGCTGCAGTCCTATTTGGGATCTTCCATAGAATATATAAATTTGTAGGAAAGAGACAATGATCTTTCTGTAGCTTTACGAATTTTCAAGGACTTAGTAAAGGGGAAAGAAAGTTATTGAAGATGAAAGACTTTGGGCACCTTTAGTATTGTATGTCAGAGCCCTTAAGGCCTCTTACAGATGCATGATGATGGATTAAAACTGATCAGGTAATGCTTATACCACAGCAAGTCATCTGCCAGAAGGGCTGACAGTATACTATCACCATCCTTGGTTTCAGCTTGCTAGAGTAGGCAAGGTCAAAAATGGCGACAGTGGTGAGTCCTTCAAGGAGGATGGCTGCCTAGTAATGGTTCAGTCATTCATTTTTATTCTACTACAGCACATCTGTCAGAGCCTTGACACTGCACAGGAACATTTGGTATACAAACAAATACAGGAAGGGGAGAGGCAACCTGCTGGGGACAATAATGAGAATATTTCAGTAGAGATGCGGAAATCAAGTCTGAGGCAAGCAGACAAATACATACCAATTAGTCTCCCACAACTAACAAAAGAGGAACAGTGAAGGTCTAAAAATTAAATTACATATGTCACCAAGCATGGAACAGGAAGATGCTTGTTAGTTTTTAGAGACATAAACTCTTTTCAAGTTGGCACCTTGTTCCTTTTCCCATAGTAACCAATGGAATTTTAGTCATAGGCCTTCAGTTAATTGATTCCAGTAGGATTAGGACCTTAGTAACCTAATAGGTTACTTATATTTCATTATCTAATTTAATCTGATTTCTAAAGCTGTTCAGACTGGACAATTTGGAGAGACAGCTAATTTGCTTTTAAAAACTGCCAGCAGCACGTTTTTGGGTGCTCCCCATTGTGGGCTGATCCAAATATAGGCTTCACAGGGAAGGCAGTTCAGTCAACAGGGTCAGATCTTGGCTTGGTTCTGTGACCATTTAATGGATTAATATAACATCTAGTGAACCACTTCACACAAATGTTGATAGCATAGAGACTGAAACCATTACAGCACTGCTTGTTTTTTCTTAAGAATGTCATGTTCTTTTGTTCTCAGTGTTTCTGTTTCTGCTCCTCAAGTAAGTAAAATCTTACTCATCAGTTCCACCTGTTCCACCTGAATAGCTGGATTATGCTCCCTGTTTCAGGAATGGGCGATTCCTTTACTAAATGACCTTTGTTCCTCATCATACATTAGTAATTTGAGAAGTTTCTTGCATCAGGGTGTTTGTTGATAAGTCTATTATTATATCTATCTCAACACAGTTCCATCAGAACACTGTAAGTACATTCCTATCAACACACCCAATTTACAAGATATATGTTAACCCTATTTTTAAGAAATCCCCCTTTTCTATTACTTGAGTTTTACCTAACTAATTAATTTTGATGTATCATACAGTGAAACTTAGGTTTTTTACTATCAGTCTCCTTGTCATCATTTGCTTGCATAGAAAAAGAAAATGTATTTGAGACAGTGTAGCTAAGTTGTGACTCTCTTCTCTTGGTGGGGGGTGGGGGGGGAGAAAGATTATGGAAAACCCTGTTTAAAGACTGTTTTTTCAACTGCCTTTTGCAGGGACCACATGCAGTGGTCACAAGAAGAAGAGGAGAATGCCAAGAAAAGAGCAGCAGAGAACTCACTTGTTAAAGTCCAACAAGAAGACCAAGGTGACAAAGTCATAATGTCTTAAAAATTCCTGTTTCATTATATTTATTAAAGCATTCAAGGATGTTTTGGAATCCAAAATCACTCTTTTTATTTCTGCATTTTGTTGTAAATATTGGCTGGTTTGGTTTGTTTGGTTTATTTCTTTTATTGCCTCAAAAGATAGTCTCCAAATGTGTTTTTCTAGCAAGCAGGTTACTTACTTTGCAATTCTGAGCAATTTTTCATTTTTGGGGGGCAATAGACTCTGTAAAACAAGCATATTGGTGTGGTGCAGTTGCAAGTTCTGGCTCCAGTGACAGTTCTTCAGCATAGAACTCCTACACAGGGTTGTGATTTCCATCAAAGAGAATAACTTTGGAGCCAGCTAGAGTGTTGGGAATGAAAATTCCCATGTACAGTATTCAAATGCTTTTTAATGATTTGTGAACTGTTTAAAGAGCTAGTGTTTGTACATTGCACCATATTTCAGTTAAGTGCCATGAAAGTTGCACTGGCCCCAGATGATCCCAGCTTGCTGCTTTGGCCAGGTTGAGCTGGGAGTGCTTAAGGAAGCAGTGTGTTTGCCTTGTGTGGAAAGTGTTCCAGTCAAGCCTGCTCTGTAAATGGTTAAGAAATTTCATGCTGCTCTTCTGAAATGTATTCTGCATTTCTGAAGAATGATAGCTCTAGATTCAAACTGGCAAACACTAGACTAAACTCTAGGATAGTTGTGTGTGCTGAAGCTGGAGTATCAGCTTGATAGTAACACAGAAGACTGGATTCTTAGTTTGTTCAAAAATGATATATAGTGTTTTCATTTAGTTTGTATAAAATAGCTCACAAGTGAAATGTAAGTAACCATGTGGCCCATGGAACTTTTCATTCTTCATCTGCAATCGATTAGAACTAAATTTGTGCTGGTGAGAAATAGAATCATCAGGCACTTGACTGTTGCCAAGAAATACAAGAATCCAAGGACATTTCCTATGAATGCCCCTCGTTTCAGAAATTGAATAGGTGAGAAGAAACTGGACTCAGGCATGCCTGCTAGTGTTGAAAGATACTCTGTTAAGGATAAAAATCACTTAACTAAGGGACTTTTTTTTTTTGTCTCAGAAGAGTATCGTTTATTAGGTTTGTCATCTTTACATGCCTTTGGAAACTAGAATAGTCAACCTACTTAAATATACAAAATGAATCAACAAAACTTCTAATAATACCACATGCATGGTTGTTACACAGCAGTGCATGAATGATTGGTGAAAGAATGGAAAGTGTTCTTTCACTTGAACTGCTGTAATACCTCACTGATACAGTTAGAAATGCTGACTTTGGCTATTGCTTTCTTTCAGTTTTGAAATTTGGAAAACTTGAGGGGAACTTAAGTACAAGAGTTCTGAGCAGACTGGTAGAAAAAGTAGTGACTATAACAAGTGGTGATGATGATTTAAGAACCTTTTGAGTAGAAGGGTTTTTTATACTGAAACTGAGCAGTCCATGAATGTGCAACTTACACTACTGAAATCTGATATATATGACCTCAGTCAACTTTGCACTTGTATTATAAAACAAGTCTGGAGTATTACTCTGCATGGCTGGGCCTTGCCCTTTGATAATGCAATTAGATGTATTAAAAGTTAAATAAAAAGAACAACCCCAATTTCTAGGACAAGGCATTCTGCCACTTCCCACTGCCTGTCTGTGCCTCTAATGATAATTCACAGCCTTGTTTATCTCTGAAAAGCTGTAGCAATTTAAGAAATAGTATGTTAAGATTTAAATGAGAATAGTAGGAGAAATGCACCATATATTTACTCTGTACATTTATAATAAAAGAAGTAATGTGTCAGTGCAAGTAAGCAGGGACAAAATAAATAAGGCAACACACTATATGATGGACACTTAGCAAGAGACATTAAGGGTAACAAGAAACAGTTCATGTACATGGTTTGAGGGATGAATGGAATGAGGGGAAAAAACTAAAATTGTTGTACATAGAAGAGATGAGGATAGGAAAACCATCAACAAAAGAGACATTGAAAAAGCTGTAATTATTATCCTTTTATCAGCCTTTGTTTGAAAGGGTTAGCTACAGTCCAGTAGTTAGTACAATAGTGAGAAGGAAGAAAGACCTGGTTCTCTCACTGACAAAGAACAAGTTATAAAGTACCTCCATGGACTATGTGGATGACTGGGAAAGCAGAGAAGAGAACATTTACTTTTTTAAAAAGGGAGGTGGGAAAAGAGAAGAGACTGATAATTAGTTTCCTGGAAAAATACTGGAAGAGATAATCCAGAGCTTGTAGGCACTGGGTTTGGAAGAACAAAGGATATGAATACTGTCCAACAAATATTTTTCAAGAATAAATCATGTAAAGTCAAGCTAATTTCCTTCATGGAGAAGGTTACAAGCCCTGAGGATAAGGAAAAAACAGCAGATGTCCTGAAATTTATCCTTAGTCAGGCTTCTGACTCGCTTTACTTGACACTTTCATAAGCAAGTTAGGCAAGTGAGAGCTAATGAAACTGCTTTTGGGTGAATGAATGCCTAGAGAGATCCTTGAAGAGTCTTTGCGCTGGGCAGAGAAGTGTTTTGTTCTCTGTCCAGTTCTGCTTGCTATTTTCATTAGTGACCTCAGGAAATGGGGACTTGAAGATACTAAGTAACAAAGAGATGTTTCAAGTATGATGAAGGATGGTGCTCAGATTTAGAAAGATCTGGATAAATGGGGAGGAAAAAAGCAATCTTAAAGATATGAATTTGCTAAATATAAATGGAAAATGCTTAGGAATAATTCCTTGGAAAAAAATATACTAGGTTCTGGAACAATTGGCTAGGTAGTCATTTTGCAGAAGAAGATCTGAGGGTTGTGGTGAATCACTGGCTGAATCAGCAGTGTCATGCTGTTGCAAAATGGAAAGCTGGGAATTATAAACAGGATTACAGCCTGTAAGCCTTGTAAAATATTCCTTTTGCTCTGCATCGATAATGCTTTTACCAGAACACAGCACCAAAAAGTAGTAAATAATTAGAGAGAAAGTAGAAAAGAAAAATCATGATTTCTGTGGAAATAAAGCAGAGCGCTAGGTTTAGACAGTCTAGAAGAAGGAATGTTTGAGAGACATAGTTAAAGTCTTTGAGTAAATAGGTATTATAAGGAGAAGAGCTTAATCTTTGTTTTATCTGCTTGGTTAATGGGACAAGAATTACTGGACTTAAATTGCAGTAAGTAAATTTCAGGTTAGGTAGTATAAAAGGTTTCTAACTGTATGGATGGTGAAGGACTGTAATGTATTACTTAAGAAAGTTGTCAAACCTGTAGGAAAGGTTGTATTTTAAGAACAAGTTGGACAAATTTCTTTAGAGGTTTTTATTTCTGGGTTATGAATTCAATGACTGGGTGAAATCCCTTGTAGTCCTATTTTTTGACATTCTAATATTCAGTTAGAATGCTCTGTGAATTAAAAGTTAATGCAAAGGTCTATTGTAAGACTGAAGTGGTTTGAAAGTAAGAAAGCTAGTATGTTGCTTTTGACTGTATTGTTGTTTTCTGTCAAAACTGCATTGTTGAAAGGTTAAGAGTGTACTGTCTATTAGCTTGGCAGTAGCATTTATCACTCCACTTCACAGAACTAGATTTCTAATTGTTGGGGGTTTTTTTGAGAAATTACTAGCTACCTACAAATTTGCAATTTTTCATAGAGTTTCATAAATCATGAGATTGATTTCAGCTAAGTATTTCCTAAATAGGGAAAACATGAAGAGCATTTAATTGAAAAGATACATTGCTTTTATAATTCGAGACGTGAAAATTTGTCTAAGAAACTAATGATTGCATATTTTGGTGATGGTGTTCTATTTTTTCACCACATTAAAAAAAATAAAAAGGAAAAGATGCAGCGAACCTGTCTGTTCCATCCTAAGTAACGTAAATTCTAATTGATACCTCACTGGAGTTATTTTGAGCACAGATTAAGGTAAGATCCCAAATCCATGTTTTTATTTAAATGTGTACAATGTGGGAAATTGAATTTTTAAAATTTTGTAAATTTGGGGATCAAATTCCATGTCACTTTACAGTAGCTAAGCTCATATTCACCAAGGTGGGTTTTTTTGTTTAATTTCAGATAAATATGAGAGAGAAGCCAGTAAATATTGGAATGACTTTTACAAGACTCATAAAAACAACTTTTTCAAAGACCGCAATTGGCTGTTTTTGGAGTTTCCAGAAATTCTTCCAGAAAAACAGAGAGAGGAGTTCAAAACAGAAGAAAGGTGTTCAGAACACACACGAAAAAATAGTACCAACAGTTTTTCATGCAAGAATGAAATGTTTGAGGAAGGAGAAAAGTATTTCAAGGAAAATTATGGAGGTGGTTCTACTTCTGTACAAGGATATGTATATAATAAAAACCAAGCAAAATCTCTTCCTGACAATCCTCTGGGTAAAAACTGTGAAGAAGAACTTAGCAGACTGGAATCATTCCCCGGTAGTGATGCCACATATAGAATATTAGAGGTAATGCACTACAAATGTTCTACCCATCATATATAAGTCCACTTAATTGCTCAAAAGCATGGTAGAGGTGTCTAGTAAGTATCAAGAAATTAAGCATTTAAAATTTGACACATTGCATTCATTTATGGCCGAAATTTTCAGAGAAACCTAGGATGTGGGCTTTGATTTCCCTTTAAAGTTTCTCCCAAATCAGAGTTTAGGGCTAGATAGTCAGATTCTATTTTCACTGGAAATTTGGTTTCTGATTTCCTAAGGAAAGGTGTATCTTCAAGTGCTCCGTCTTCATGTGCAAGAACTTGACACATTCTTGCCAAAAGGTGAAATTGAACAAGAAGATTGCATTTTCCTATGCAGTTTGAGATGGATTGTCTCCTAACATTAGGAAAACATTGCGGAGAAACATGATATAGAAGCAATTTGAGAATTATGGTGCAAATTTTTTCTGCCTTTTCTGTCCTATGTATCTTCAGATCTAATTGGTCCTAACTACAATCTAATTTAAGACCAAAAAAAAAAAAAAAAGTAGGTTTTATTTGCTCATTAATTTCAATCTTTTATTTCTCTTCTGATTTAGGTTGGTTGTGGTGCTGGAAACAGTGTCTTTCCTATTTTGAAAGTTCTGTGGTATGTAGAGCTGGGTTTTCAAGTATGAAAGTTCTGTTCTCATCACGTTAATTTTCTTCAAATATTGGTGCTGGACAAGAGTTGTAGGAAGTGTTGAATGGACTGTTTTACAGCCCTGAAATTCTCATTGCTAGCAGACAACAGTTACTCTACTGTCAGTATACAATAGATACTGTCAGTAGCATCGGTACAAGGTACTACTCATACTGATCAACGCTAGTCTTGGGGGAATCGTAGCTGCCCATGAGGTTTCACTTCATGTGCATTCGTATTGATTTCTGGTAGTTAATCTCAGGCAGGTGAAATATTCTCTTTTCTAATATGCCATTTTAAAGCTACCAGATAGCCCTTCGAAAGGCCAAAATCAGTGAAAATAGATGGCACAGGATCATGGCAAGAAGTTGTATTATTTTGGAATGTGGCTGGTATGTTTTGTCACATTGCTTCAGGTTTTAGTGTCAAGGAAGGCACAAGTGCTGCATTGCATTCCTTAATTCCTTGAAACATCTTAATCCACTTAGCTTCTGTTTTTAGAAAAAGCTGCTACAACAGCATGTCCTCCCTTCCATGTAGGCAGGAAGATTTTATTGGATTTACTCTGTAGATTAATTCTGATTGCTAGCATCAACACTATACAAAAATTCTCCATTTTGCAGATATGGAAACAGAGAGCAGAGAATGATGAACCAGGGTCATTCATATATGAAACCTATTAG
This sequence comes from Heliornis fulica, assembly GCA_013399135.1. Lineage (NCBI taxonomy): Eukaryota > Metazoa > Chordata > Aves > Gruiformes > Heliornithidae > Heliornis > Heliornis fulica. The sequence continues at coordinate 594,592 of VXBZ01000400.1, read as the reverse complement.
TATTAGCAATGCATATTCATCCAACAACAAATGCTTTGCTTTAGGTATCATGTAATGAAAGGGGAGCCCTGTTTCATGTGAAAACTTTGGAAAGTAACACTATATAGGAAAAAATGCTACCTGGCTGTATTAAAAAAGATAAGACAAAATTTTGTGTTTTCTTCATAGGAGGCATTAGTCATAAGTTGGCATTTCTGATAAATAAGAATTCACTCATTGGGTATTTTTCCTGGAGATTTCTATTATGCAAATCCTTCAGTCAGTCACTTTGGTACATTGAACAACTCACACATTTTTCTTATATATGTCCTGGTGGACACATCACTTACATCTTAGCAGGCCTGACTTTATCCAAAATCACAAATATTTGTTAATAGAGGTTAATAGATCATGGGTTTACCATCTCAGTAGGTTTTGAGGTGCTTGCTCAGTTTCTGTTAAATTAATTTAAAAAAAAAAATCTCCCTACATTTACTAGTATCTGAGGAATTGTAGGAGGAAATTAGCAGCTGGCTTGGTCTTGGGTGGGAAAGGAAGGGAAAACAGCACTACAGGAAATTCTTATTCATCCTGGCTTACAAAACAAAGGGAATAATGGAGGGAAACAACCAATATGCTTAATCATAATCAAAAGCACAGCAAGATGGAACATGGGAACCCAAAACTCTACAGAACTGTGGATGACTTTCACAAAATCCTAATCCTACACAAATCATACTTCTAATTAAACTGCATGGGTAATTAAACATGGGCTAATGAGAGAGACTTAATGCAGTGCTTCTATAAGAAAAAGTGACGTATTTATGTAATGCAACACTAGGACATTGTCATCAATTCTGACAGCCCTCTGTGACCTTCTTTCTTTTCCCTTTCGCTTCCTCCCTGACAAGGCTATAGTTCTCCTTTTTATACTAACTGCCTGTTGGTATTCCTATGAATTTTTCTGCCCTATTGGTTCATTACAACCTATGTGGCTTCCCATGTGCTAGACATCAATAAGGCATGCTTGATCAAACCTGTGGAGAACCCCAAAAGGCTCTCTGTAGTTCCATGAACACTGATGTAGACTTTCATCTTTAACAATAATAATTTTTTAACTGGTGTTGGTTTTGTTTTCCTAGCAATACACCTGGAACCTTTCTATACTGTTGTGATTTTGCTTCAGGAGCAGTGGAGCTGGTAAAGGTAATTCATATGCTTGCTTTAGAGTACCTTATAAGCCTATAATTCAGGAGGCTGCCAGGAAGCCATCTTCATGAAAAAGAATATGATAGCTTTGACAACTTTTAACTGAAATTTTCAATATTCCAAAGAACAAAGTCTTACTCTATGCAGGGAGGAATGAATACAATCAGTGGGCTTGCTTCTCAGCTTGAGTAAGATAGCAGACAGAATAGGCTTTTATGAGAGATGTTTTACAATGCTGAATAATTGAAGAAGAAAAGTTTCTTGGGTCACAGTAAACGTATTAACTACTACTGTTCTCTCTGTGCCTCTTTTCATCTTTTTCCTGACAGTCACATTCGTCCTACAATTCAGCCTGGTGTTCTGCCTTTGTTCATGATGTGTGTGATGATGCTTTACCCTATCCTTTTCCAGATGAGATCCTGGATGTCATTCTCCTTGTCTTTGTGCTCTCTACTATTCACCCTGACAGGTAAATGAAGACTAAAGGGCAAAGCAAATGGGTTAAATCTCTTTTTATCACTGGAGGTTTTCAAGAATAGCAAATGAAAATGATGAATCTTTAATTTATTATTTAGTAAGCACCAATATATTTATATAGAATTAGGTATTTTTAAATGTTGTTTCCCATTTTCAAGCTTCAAGAAAAGCTGGTCAGGCTAATTCATTAGTAAGCCTTCTGTTTCCATCAAAATATAAGGGGTATGTTGTAACTAAATACATCTCCATTAAAAGTGATCCAAGAAAATTAAAAAACTGGATTGCTAGTCTTCTAAAAGGAAATTATTTTTAGGAATCAAACCCAAATATTCATAATTCAGCACATTATAATATGTTGATACTTGTTGATTTAGCTAGATGTAAATGTTTACATGCAAGCCTTTTAAAACAAAATGCATTGAGAATTGTGTAACTTGTGTGGATTAGGAACACTTGCCTAATTTTCATGCATAGTGTCAAGTGCTGTTAGCCTTGTTACTAATGTTTCTTGATGTTTAATGAACCAAACTTTATTACTCTCGAGGCTGGATGATTGTAAAAATGTCCTTTTCTTATTGGGAAAAATACAGAAAAGGGTATGTTAGTTAAATTCCTTCACTCTTCCTCTAAATAGATCATATGAAGGGAAATACATGCTGTGGTTGTGGTAATACTTTTATTACTTTAAGAATGTCATTAAAATGGGCTTGGCAAACAGAACAGTATTTGCCTTAGTTGGAGAACTGTTTCCCTGCCTAAGTTATTAATGATTAGCTTTACAGAAAAATCTTTTCCATATAGGATATTACTCCTTCCTGTTTGTTCAGAGATGAGCACTTGAGTCATGCCAAGCCTGGGTCCGGATTTCAAAAACAATTCAAGCAGTAGATTTCAGATCTCTGTAACTGTGGTGATGCTGCCAGAAAAAAATTGGACAATAGAGATGCATTCATTCAGTTGCTTTGCCTGTATGAGCAGTAATTAGATGTTCTGTCAGAATTTTAGTGGATTTTTTCCTATTAGTCATTTGAGAATCTGTTAGGGTTTGGGTTTTTTCCCCATGTCAGTATCTAAAGGCTGACATGGATGTGGGGTGTGTGTATACACACATAAAGATTTATGTGTAATTGTCTGTGTTGTAAGACCCACTTTCCAAAGATTTGTTAGTCATTACTGTCATCTTGTAGAATTAAAATTACTGCATAAAGGCAAATGTAATCCAGATTCATCTTGCTCAGAATGCATTTTTGCTGGCAACTTTGAAAGTGGGAAATGAAAGAGAAAACCAAGAGAATGAGGATGCAGAACTTACGTGCTTCAGAGACCTTGAAAGTATGCTAAGAGGGACACATTTGTATTCAGTGCAATCGTTACTTAGTGATTTCTTTCCAGGCTATTGTGTTTAATTTTTTATAATTGTACCCCAGGTTTTTTACGTACCGGTTCTGCTAGAAGGCCCTAGGAGTTCATTGCAGAATTTGAAAGGTATTAAAATATTTTCGAGCCATATAATTAATGTGCTCTAGTCCTACAGGATGAGATTTCCCAAAGCACTATTACTTTTTGTGCATGTACATTTTTTATTTTGGGCACAAAACTTACATTTACATAGGCAAAGTCTGTAATTCTGTGCACAGCAACCTGTCTTGAAGAGTTTCTTGCTCTTAGGTGGTGCTTCCTTTCTTTCTGTTGAGGCACGCTTGGTTGCCTGTGTTGAGCATGAGCAAAGAGGGCAACTTTCAAAGCACTTGACTTCCTCTAAGGGAATTCCGTGTTTAAGCCGCATGTGCTGCTTTATGTTCCTGTTTGTTTATAGATAACAATATTATTTTTTGCTGATCTACCTCATAATACCGTCCCTTAAAAAGAAGCCCGCACTGCCGTTGCATAAGGACCAAAGTGCATTAATATTTGAGTTCTGGTGCTCTTTGGGCTAGGGGCTAAGGCCACTTGAGAGACAGGAATGGTGTAGGGGTGGATGTTCTCTTGGTACACGGTAATGGTATGCTCATTTTGCACTTTTCTACATCTTCTACATGGTCTGTCAGCTTTCCTGTGGGAAGAGGGGTTGAATTAAGCACGTGGAGTTTTCTACCTTGCCAGGTACAGGCTGCCCTCCATGCTTTCATGAATGTGGAAAACCCCAAGTCCTTCAGATTATTATGAAAGAGTGAGGCAAACCTAAAACATTGTTCATTACTATCGTATTTTGCAGAGTATTGTAAATGCATAAGAAGCTCCAAGGTAAGGTTAAAAAGAGAATGAAGTTGCTGTGGTCTAGTGAAGGGTAGAGAGTAGAGTGTAGGGTATTTATTTCTATTGTACATACAGCAGGCTGGTGTAATCTTGATAAGGAAGAGCTGATATTAGATTCTAAGATTCCCAAGCTTGTCGGTGTTTTGGAGGATGTAGACTAGCAATATCTCCTGATAGAGTTCTGTCAGTCTCCTAACATACTATTCAGATTCTTCTTTCCATCCTCAAATATTAGTTGTAAAGATACCGATTCTTGTGTGTATGATCAGCACCTTCATAAAGAGGTAAGTTTTTGTCTGTCTTGCAGGCCCTTGATTTTGCAATGTACAGCAAGCAAGTTCAGTCTACCTCACAAATGCACTGTTCAGTCATTGACCCATATACTCAAAAATTGTGTTTTAATCCATCTTTGAGATTCTGTTGAAGTGAAGCAAAAGGGCTCCTTTTCTTTTTCCAGTTTGTGTTCTGTTACAGTTACTTTTAAATTTTTTGTTTAGAGGCTTTTTTTCTTAACAGTTTTTCCTGTTTACTTGTGCCTGGCAGTTCTACAGAAAATGCAGACTTATTTTCTCATTGTAATTTCAGAAATCTATGTGTATTCTGAGCATCTAGAAAAAGTCACAATTATGTTTGCAAATTTCACCTGTATCCCATCTATTTTCTAAGGATGCAAGGGGTTGTAAACAGGTTGGCCAAACTTTTGAAACCTGGAGGAATATTTTTGTTTCGAGACTATGGAAGATATGATACAGCTCAACTTCGTTTTAAGAAAGGTAATTCTTGAATACTTTTGCAGTTCACTGTTCATTTTAACTCTAAAAAAGTGACTTGTCCATTTTAATTACTGTTCTAATTTCTCAGGTCATTGCTTGTCAGAAAATTTTTATGTACGAGGAGATGGAACCAGAGTGTATTTCTTTACCAAAGGTATGAAATGTTGTAGTCTGTAGAAAGGCTTTTGTCTCAAGATTATTTGGGTTATAAAGTTCATCTTAGAATTTTTAAAAAGGTTTTATTTATTTTTTTTAAATACCCTGCTTATACAAATCCCAAAACTATCTGTTGTAAGAAAGAAATTCCCTTTATGTGTACACTTGTTGCATCTGGGGTCCTGCAAGATTGCATTTCTCTTTATCTAAGCATCTTGTGTCTAAGGGAATGCTTGAATTATTTAAATTATTTAAAGAGGTACTTGATTTATTTCTTAAAATTGAGGTAAACATGCTTGGAAAGACAGTTAGTAGTAGTGCTCTGCTACTTTGTTCAACTGTGGTGGTGACTCTGAGCTGTGATGCTGCTTTTTCTTCAGGAGCTAAACTTCAGTTCCTGATCACATAAACTCCTGCTCTTTGCCCATCCACTTGCTTGCTTCTGTTGGCAGTCATCTTAGGTATATTTTAAGCCAGTGGCTGGAAATTGTAAAAGTGAGCATCACAATGCTTTCTGTATGTAATTACCCAGCCTGAGTAATTTTAGAACTGAGAAGGGGGATTTGGGACATGTATGGGAAATCACTTGAATTCAAAGAGCCCTCTTAGTTTTTAAATGTCGTGTTTTGTGTTTACTCATGACAAAGAAGCTTAAAGCTTTCCAGTGGTGGCTGATAAGAAGGAGATAATGATGTTGGTATGAATGTGTGGATTGTCATTTGGCAGATGAAATATCTGTCTCCATAGTATGTGAACAGTGACCAAATGGCATGCATTTGTCTTCCTCAACTCTGGCATTCTGAACCCTCTGAAGAAAGGGGATCTTTGAATGCCATGAGTAATAACCAATGTGGTTTGATCCTCAACATAACATTTTTCACTGTAATATAAATTGGAAGCTGTGAAAATTAATTTCTAACAAAAGACTTCTTACAGGCAGTTTTCTTGGTGCTTCACAAAACAGATTTAGTTCCATCTTTGGTTGAACTGCAGGTTGTTAATTACTACATTCTACAAATGTCTTTTTTTTTTCCAATTAAAATAATTCTTCATATGAGAAAATAGATGAGATCTGGAACATGTTCAACTTGGCTGGACTAACTGAAGTACAGAATTTAGTTGATCGGCGATTGCAAGTAAACAGGAAGAAAAAAGTGAAAATGCAGCGCGTCTGGATACAAAGCAAGTTCCAAAAGCCATTGCTGCTACCTCTGAATACTTCTGAAGATATCGCCAAAAGGCATCTGTATGGATAACTGCACCATGAAATCCAGAAACTGAAACAAATTTGAGTATGTATATTTCATATAAATCTTGTGTTAGCCACTGAAAAGGAGAAATATATTGAACTGAAAACTTTTCCCAGCTTTTTTAATAAATTATGTGAAAACAATGGGGGGTTGGTGATGGAAAAACATCCCTACAATAAAGGGATATGCATTAACTAGTCATAATTGTGACCAGGTACTTCCTTGAATATAAGTAGTCAATAAATATAAGCATGTATCTTGTTGCTGTTGAAATTCATGGTGTGTAAAAAGTTTTAGGCTAAAGCATAACTGTTTCAGAGATTTAGAGAAACAGAGTATCTGTTCTCGCTATCACTGCAAGCTATGCTGTGTTAATTTCTGAGTCATGTCTCTTAACGACTGTGTGTCTTGGAACTCACTGTATTTCCTCTTTGGGGGAAATTTCTTGGTGCATAATAATGAAGACAAAATCTCTTTCTGATTTGCATGTAAGTTACTATTTCATACTAACTGCATGTCATATGCATAAGTATCAGATTAGTCAGTGATTGGCATACTCCACCGTGACTGACTTCTTTCCTCTGAAATCTCCGCTTTCCATCTACATGTTTATCAGAAACATGCCGAGCTCAAGTTTCTGCAACAGCTTAGTGACACATCTTATATTTAAAGTGCTGTAGGCTGTAAACTGAACAGAGTGTAGGAAAGAATTACCAAAAAGCCCAAACCACACTGAAAACAAATAGTTAACATTCACCTGGATAAATACAAGCATTACTTTTATGGTATGTCAGATACACTAGAGGGAGAAGCAAATAGAGGAGTCATTTTATTAATATTGTTACAGGGTAATGTAATCACACTAAAATGGTGATCTGCGTGGCAGCTGAGATCTTTCAGTTGTTTACTGAGAGATGTTGCTTTCTTAGGACTTGAGTCTTAGAAAAATGATACAGTGGTTTTTTTCATTGACTCTGTGGAGAGACAGTAGAGGGACAGGACTATACTAGAATGTCAAGTGCTTTTAAGAAGAAAGCCAAAATGAAAACACTATTTTCAGATGCAGAACATGATACTGAGGCTGTTGAGCTAGTATTTAAAGGTGCCACTTCTGCTATTTAAAAGTAACTTTACAATCACTTAGCCACAATGAGGATAAGAATTGAATACAGTAAATCTGACTTCAACAAGAGTATAGAATGTATGTGATCTATTACCTGAATGCAGATTTGAGTGCAGTTAATATAATGAAGATCTCAGTCTCTTTTCTTGCTTTTGTTTCAGTCTGAAGGGTAAGCATGTCACAAATGACATTTATTTTGTTGTGTTTTTTTTTAAAGTTGTTAGCTGCTAAACTAAGTAGAGCTGATTTGTTTTCTAGAAAAAAAAAGCAAAACAAAACTAAATTTAGATGCTAAGTATCTTCATCCCATTTGACAACATGAGGGACCTGCTTAATTTCCATAAACCCAGATCTGTTTCAAGAATGAGGTGCAATACCTCAAGTGTCTTTGAAGGTAGGATCTGATCCTGAATTTCTGGTGTATTCTAAACTCCCATTAGATTAAGATACTGCTTCATGAATTAAGTGGCTTAGGAAGCTTTAGTTAGCAGTAGCATTATTGTAACCTGCAATAAAAATCTTGCAGTCTAAATCAAAGGTTAAAACATAGCTGTATTTCCTCAAGCTCCAGGTCTTACAAGACTGCAGCATCTGCATGGAAAATGTAAATAAATATCTGCTTGTGTTTTAATTAAGTAGTAATCCTATTAATCATGACTTCTGAGTATAGTTAGCTCTTACTAGAGTACAAAGCATTTTCAGTTGTAGAATTTTCCAGGGGGGAGATGGTGGTGATAAGCTCTTGAGCATCACGCAGTCTTATTCATGTATGTGGTGTATATTTTCCATGTGTAGCGGCTAATGAGATATTTACTTTGGCTCCCACGCTGATATGTTGATCTGGCAAGATCTTAATATGCTGTGTTGTCAGCGTAACAAAAATATGACATCAGAAGAAACCAAACCCTGAATTCTCGTACAGCCTTCAGCAAAATTGGCCATTTTTCTTCCACACCTTGATGCATAAGTACTGGCTACCTCTTTCAGAATAATCCTGCCTGTTTTAGATGTAATGATTGGCCACTACTTGTAAGCGTAGAATATCCATTGTAAAGTGAACTGGTCTGAACAGTTGTAAGATTAATAGAAGGGGAAATGGACGAAGATATTGTTTCCTGATAAGAAACTTCTAATCTGAGTAGACTTTCTGTATTTGGCTTTGTGGGATTTCAGTTTTTGAAAAGCTTAGTCAGGTGTTTTTAGAATAGCTTCAAATTTTCTATATTAGTTGGGAAAAATAATACTATAATACTGTGAAAAAAGCAAGTAGAAATACTGAAATAGAAGAAAGAAAAGCAACACAGGCACATATAGGACATGCAGTTTAAAATGCCTTATGATTAACTCTGGGGGAAAGTAAAATTAGAATGTTGCAAATGAAGTATAGGAAAAAGGCTGTAAATGTCACTTTTGAAATCTGAAGTTGTTTCTTAAATCAGATGTGTAACCTGTCTGAAATCTCTAATTATATAAATGTATAGAACTGTGCATTATATAGATACCAAGCATTTAAATTGTTAATTGCAATTGTGTGAATTGCAATTGTGGGTGGGGATGTTTACTTTTATTGGGAGGTGGGGTGGAGTTTTCAGCATGACTTCCAATGCTGGTAAAGCAGACTTGTCAATATATACAAATGGTATGTATTAGAGAGATAATCATGTCATAATTGATGTTTGCCTTCATTTTCTTTGACTTGCTTCATCAATAGGGTGTACTTTTTTGCCCATCTGTGCTGGTACAGGGTACCTGAGAATGGTACTTACTGCTTCAGATCTTGCTTAGTTTTTAAGCAAGTACAAGACAGTTATAAAGGAAAGAAAGTGACCAACCTTTCTTCCTACACTAATTCTGAAGTATCTAGTCAGTAACAATTAACTCATTTTTAAAAAGTTTGTAGTATTTTTCAGGCAAAACCAAGGCAGGTGCTTGTGCCATATCTGCAAATGTACTGAATCTGAAGAGGACAACCAAAATGCAGGGCAAACAGGGACAGCAGGAACTCTAGTGGTACTAGGAAAAGTTTATTGCACTGGAAACAACTGTTTGTGTTTTGTCCTTTGCAACTCTGCTAATCTGCAGATTCTGCTGTTTAATAATGACTAAAAAATTGTAACAAACCATCCAAAACTTCTATTAAAAACCAGTGGAAATCATTGAACATACATTTTGCTACTTTATTTTGATTTGTGGTGTGATCTTTCTTTGCTAGTCTTGTGTATTCTTTGATCTATTGATGAATGCCTCGTTTCCCCTTCTTTCTGGACATAGTAGACAATTAAGCAACTTCTGCAGGAGCTATATACACAAACATCTGCAGTAAGGTTTGCTGCCTGGGTTATTTCTAGGATTGAAGCAGGGAGTTTTATTTCCTTCTGTACAAGCCAGCTTGCTTTTTCTTTTTTGGTGTGAATGCAATGAATTGTATAGATGTTAAATTAATACAGTGGTATTAGCTGTACTTTTAAATTATTTTTAAACCAAATATACTGTAAAACATGCTGTTTGTCATGGGAGTGATAATACCAAACAGTTCATACATAAACCATCTCCTCTTTATAGAGCATCTTCATACCAGGTGGTTGAACAACCTTGGGAATTACCATAGATAGATATTATAAAAATATTATACATTGCTGTTGTTAATCACACAGGTCCCTGCCTTTCATTATTCGTAAACATCTTTTATGTTTGGATCAAAGATTGGATGTGAGGGATTTTTTACATCAGTTATGTTCCAGTTTCCATCCTCTTGAGAATCAGCAAGAAATTGGACAAGTCTGTCTGCTCAATGCAATAATGATTAATATAGGGTCAGTAAGAACTACAGAGGTTCCCACGGGCACCTTAGCAGGTTCTTTGTTGTACCTGCCTGTCATGCCTGGATTGGACTTTTAGTTGATAAGGGTAATTCTCTGTCTAGTGACCATGGAATCACAAAATGGTTTGAGGTAGAAGGGATCTCAAAGCTCATCTAGTCCCACCCCCCCCCCCCCCGCCATGGGCA
>VXBZ01000400.1:558378-584343 GCA_013399135.1 Heliornis fulica | reverse complement strand
CCCGCCATGGGCAGGGACACCCTCCACTAGCCCAGGTTGCCCAAAGCCTCATCCAGCCTGGCCTTGAACACTATCAGGGAAGGGACAGGCACAACTTTTCTGGACAAGTTATGCCAGTGTCTCACCCTCATAAAGAATTTCTTCCTACTACCTAAATCTACGCTCTTTCAGCTTAAACCCATTACCCCTCATCCTCTCACAACATGTCTTTGTAAACAGTCCCTCTCCAGCTTTCCTGTAGGACACCTTCAGGTACTGGAAGACTGCTATAAGGTCCATCCTCCAGCCTTGTCCAGTAGGAAGCAACTAAAGGAAGAGCATGCCTAATTTGAAAGCAGGAGCCATACATGCAGGAGGGGAATAATAGAATCTTTAAGGTTGGAAAAGACCTCAAAGGTCATCAAGTCCAACCAACTGTCCAATACTACCATGTCATTTAATGGGAAGAGGAAAAAAGGGGTCCAGTCTGTCACAGAAATAGGGTGAAACCAGGGTAACCTAAAAAATTGGGCTGAGGATTTGAGGTGGAAAGACTTTAAAGTCTTTTTCTCACAAGTGGTACTTTATTTTCACATCTTAGTGGAATATAACAGGCTTTGTCTTTCATCCACATGTGCAATGTATTTCCATTTCTAACAAAGATGAAATGTTTCATTTGCTATAGTTTCTATGTCCTGTGCACATGTTTGCAGCAGTGCATGCAGGTTTATGATACACCTGCTTTTGCTTTTTCCTTAGGGAACAATGTTTTTACTTTCTTTCAAGTAGAACTTTATAGTGACAGAAGCTACACTCCTAAACTCCTGGGAAGCAAATACAAAAGAATAACAGAAGTGTCTGCATCCTGATTGTGTTCAATCAAGGTAGGACAATTAAATTTACTCCATATGTTCTGATGTTGTCCCATTTAAATCAAGACCATATCTGGAGATTATCACCTTGAAGTGCCTCCCAATCTCAGTTTCTGTTATAATTGCATCTGTTCAGCAGAACTTAAATGAATTTGTATAACCTAGAAATACAGCTTAAAAGGGAAATAGCAGAATAATCTTCAGGCTTTATCCGGTATTGCACAGTTTAGAGAAGGAATACCTTTATTATTTTACAATACTCGTTTGCACAGGAGCACTTATCCTAGAGGCTAAAAATTTAGGTTATTTGAAGTATAATGTTCATCATCAAGAATATTAAACCTAATATCTGTGTTATGAAGTTTCATATACATAATGGTATCCAAAGGTATTTTATCAATTGCTACTGTGAAAAACAAGTTAGCAACAAGATAGTCCCATGTTCAGAGGATGTTTTATTGATTAGGTTACTATAATTTTGAAGGGAACATGAAACATTAAGAAAATAAGTGAATTAGTTTAATGATGGCTAAAACCCACTGATGACTTATACAATTTAATAAGTGCTCAGAGAATAATCTGAGCATTCCTGTGTATTGATGCTAAGTGAACTTTTAAGTTCATTAACACAGGCTTGGTGTATGCTGCTAGTCATAAAAAGAACCAAAATGTTAAAAATTATAACTATTATATAGCATTCTATTTTTTACATCTTTATAAATGTGATGTAAAGCTAGAATGCTGTATAGCTACTTTGTAAGTCCAGTGTATACTCTTCTCTGTAGTGTCCTATTAGGCTAGAAAAAAAGATGCATTAGGAATAGATGATGATATTTAAATAAATTAAATAGTCCTAGAGACATGAATAAACTTCATATGAAGGTAGGTTAGAGAAATGAATGATAGGCAATTTGAGGATAGCAAATTACTTCATGTTTTCGTATTTAGGAGGTCTATTTTATCCCTTTACACAAGACAAAAAGCAAGGTAAAGTAGTCAAGTTGGCGGGCAAGAAACCTACATTGATACATACAGATGCCCTATAAAAATGCAATCTTAATGTTTGTAAGACTAAAAGATTGGTGAGTTACCAAAATCAGCTTATACTAGATTTTTCCTTTTATATTTTTCTATGTGTGAAAAGGAAAATCATCTTATTAGTGTTTAAGATTTTAAAATGTCTCTAATAAAAACAAACAAAAAGCCCAACAATCCTACAGCCTTTCTCATTTCCTTTTGTGAAATCCTAACATTGCTCAGCAGTGGAGCTGGTGCATAAACCTGAATACAAAATGGGTCTAGTAGGCACAGTTTACTGAATTAAGGAAGGAGAAGAAGAGGAAAAAAACATAGCAAAAAAGAGAGCATACTAATTGGCATGATAACTTGTAGTCCTGTAGCAATCATACAGCAGTTAGTATTTTATATAGAAGGACAAATTCAGTACAGTGCCTGACGGAGAGAGGGAGAGACACATCAGTCTTACCACACTTTCCTGTCACGACAGTACTGCTGTATGCTGGCACTTGGACAAGCCAAAAGCCAAAGAATAAAAGTAATTGGTTTGCTAAAAGAGCACAGAATTGATTAATTATGCTTGGGTCAGACCGGCTGTATTGGAGGGTTTCACTGCAGAGCCAACATTTTTTTTTTTTTTTTTTTTTCTTTCTTTGGTGTCAGGCACACTCCAGCCTCCATTTCTTCCCAAATACCAAGTGCTCTTTAAATGGAGGGTCTGCATCTTTGAACTTAAACAAAAGGGTTGTTGTGGAGCGTAGGATTTATCAGATGGGCTTAGAGAATCCAAACCTACCACTAGTCTTTTATTCTACACTAAAAAAAGCTTTGCCATTTTTAATGGTTCTGCTTGCTACATACCCTATTAAGCACAGTAGTCAGATGTCATTCTGAGGAATCAGGCAGCTTAGTTTCCAGTGACATTGATTACACTCAACAGTGAGAGGATGAGAAAGAGTTGTGGGTGGAGAAGTGAAAAGACAGTGTGAGGCATTTCAAGGAGGAGGTTTGTACTCCAGCACTTGCATGTGGGTGACAATCCCTCTGAGAAGCAATTTTTACTCTGAAATGGAGCAGAATTGAATCTTCTGCACTCAGTTCAGGTTTAATCTCCATCCCCACAAACTACCAGGGCAGCCTGTAGTTAAACATGCATTTATGTAACATGAAGAAGAAATACAGTAGCAAGGACCTGCATCTTTAGAATGGAGCTGTGATTTCACAGAGAGATGCTGTGGCATGTTAATCCCTGGCATACATGAGTGCAAGTGTCAATGACAATGCTAAGCCTGTTTACGCAGAGGCTGAGCTAAACCCCAAAGATTATACACAATGCTGTTCAAAATCAGTCGTTTAATCCTTTTTATATTTTTGTGATCTAACAGCCAAAGATGTTTGTGTTAATAAAAGATGGTGTGTCAGAGTTGTGATTGCCACTGAGCATGATTTGCTTTGAGATAAAAATTAGGACAAACACACTCATAACCTTATTTTAGATAAATATTTCATTTTGTTATTCAAGAGTGAGCATTAGTGAGTTGAATAAGTACTTGGTGATAGTTACCAAACTGTGAAATAAGGTCTGGTTTTAAAATTTGAAACAGTCTGAGCTAGGTTATGCAAGGAGAGAACAACAAAATCATGCAGGCACTAAGTCTATATTTTATTTTACTGAAGTTTACAAGGAATCAATATTATCAAGAATGACCTTGGTTTAGTTTCTTATTATTTTGCATGTACTTTTAATAACAAATGAAAGTTGATGAACAAAGAAACTGCATGGCACAGAGTCTGCAAAGCATTTAAGGAGTGTTATATTGCTTAAGACTTTTAAGAAACTACTGAACCGCTCTCTTCTTATATTAATTGGCTTAAAACAGAGTATTAGAAAGAGTAAATATATATTCTACTTTGAGACAATTAATGTTAATAAAAGGCCTCAGGGTTAAATATGAAAGAAAAAATTCTTTCAATCTTTGACCCAGGGGCCCAATGTAATTTATGTCAATGTAAGTCCAGAAGACAAAGTCTGTGGTGTCACTTCAAGATACAGGCTAATTGTTTACAGTAAGTATCCAGATTGACTGGTGTATAATATTCCTTGTAAAATATAAAAATGCAATCATAGAAATACAAAAATATTGTGTCAGTAAGACCATCTACATTAAAAAACTGAATCAAAATCAGTTGTACACAAACAATAGATTCGTTCAATCCTCTTTAAGAGCTTGAAATTTGGTTTGGGTTTAAGATGCTCACATATGTGTTTTCATATTTTAGCATAGGATATTAACAAGTTTTTATCCTACAACATTGTCTAATGGTTAGTAAGTATTACAAAACTTGATAGCCAACTAGATAAGCATAATTGATTCAGACAAGTGATTTACAATAAAATGCTTAAGATGTTCATTTTTCCTGTTTCTCTTTTACATACTTGAGAAAGTATGACTATTCTTAAGAGTCCATTGAAGTACAAAATAACAAAACTTGTGAAGATATGATTGAAAAAACAATAAAGGAAGAAACTGGGTTTTTTTAATGCATTGATAGGAAATGAAAATGTGTATTTATGTTTCCCTATCTTTTTAGATTTTTTAGAAATTGTGTTATTCCATTACAAAAAGACTTTGCATATTGTTTTTTTTTTCCTAAGGAAATACTAGTGAAACAGTATAATTTAAACATACATTATGCTCTAGGCTTCCGTTTTTTTTGCAATCATTTATTCTCCTTTTCCTAAACCAGTTCATCAGATTAAAAAAGAAAACAAACAACATAACACTCTTTGAAAGCTACAAATTGTTGATTATAATACAGGCAAAATTAAATGGATGTTGTTTCCAGTGGATTTCCCTGCAACCTGTGAGATCCAGACAGTTTCACCAGTTTCATCTGCTATGATACCAAGACATTTTTTTAATAGAGTTAAATGTTAGGTATGTTTGTGATACTTCATATTGTTTTCACACACTTGTTTCCAGCTATACTACTTTCTGATTTATGTTAATAAAGCTTTTGGAGATTCCCAAGTGGTATGTAAGTATTACTTACCTATTACTTATATTATCTAAGTATTGCTATTTGTATTACAAAGTTTAACATAAATCTCCACATGTAACTACATGAACAGCAACAGCTTGAGGCCTCTTGGTTTCTATCCCCAGCTTACTAGGCAAGATCAGTAATGAACGTGCAAACTTTCCCCAGGGGAGCCTGGAGCAACCTTTTTTATCTCTCAGAGAGTGCTGCCAAGTATTTCAGTGCTCCCTGAGTTACTTTAAAAAAAGAAAAAATCCAAAACAAAACAGTTCTTGTCAAAGAGAAGCCTTTTAGACTTAGGTTATATACATATATGTAATATGTGTGTGTGTGTGTATATAAAAACAAAATGATAGCATTGAGAACAGGAGCAGGTTGGGAGGTAGAGAAATGGAAAATGTCTGGTATCCAATTGAAGAAAAGTCCAGGCATGAGAAATAAGAAATTCTTTAAAGAGACAGTTAAAATAAGGTAAAAGAGAAAGTTTGTATCCTTAGAAGCTCTTCCTAAAATTAATGGTAGTATGGGGTGAGGAGTAAAAGAAAAGTTATTGACGAACTTTCAGGTTTTGACCTGGAAAAGTGTATAAACCCTAACTTTTACATTTGGACTTTCTTAGCAGTTTTACACAAGGGCCCAGCTGGGGATCCACATTCGTCTGCACTCAGTATGGGTGCTGAGTCATCAGGAAAGTTGGCCATTTGGTTTTAGGTTTCTAAATATAAAGGTTAACGTTTAACGCCTTAATTAAGGAACAACAGACACTTACAGGAAGCTTTGGTGACCTGAACGATTTCTTTTTTAACATTGCTCATCTCGGAACCAAAGCTGTACCTGTATTACATGTACTTCTGAAAGTTGTAGCTCCTATGGCAAACAAAAATAGTTAAAAATTTATTAAAAGATACGTAGAAACATGGTTCAATTTCAGGCTCTGCTAAGCATCAAAACTCTCAGGATAGCTTATGTGCACTTGTTCTGTGCAGAAGAGGTGGAACAAGTAGACTTTGCAGGAGGGAAAAGAAGAGCAACCTAACATAAAAGATGATGCTTAGGAGGGTTGAATATTGACTGTTGCATTCGAAGGGTAAGGAGTATAAGTAGGCCTGGAAAATTTCAGTTCTCTGAAGAAATATTATCAGAGAAGGATTTGTACTAACTTTACTTTTGCAGCTGGTGTATTTTGCCAACATCCAGTACATTGATTGGTGTGGGTTTTAATTTCTGAATAACTTCATCATACTTCATTTGGTGGGAACTTTGGACCTTTGACATATAAAATACTGTGACAATCAGAATGACAACAAGGCATTTTCACTTTCACTGTAGATAGATTTGTAGTATAGAAGGAGATCCTTCTTTAAAAAAGCAAGGTTTTTCATTGGTGATCCAATGTTTTATTTTGACAGTATTCTGTGCCTTCTGCATAGATGTTAGCTGGAGGGGTGCTTGGTGAGTGCTTTCCCACCTGAAAATGTGGGGCAGAGACGGAGAGATCCCGTCTGGTCGACAGTTATGTCACTTTGGCCAAACACGTGTCTTGCCGCCAGCGGTGATGTATATCTCTGTCAGGGCAGGCATCAGCCATTCCAGGTGCCACAACTCACTGATGGTTCCCTCTGCAGAGATCTGGTGCTGCAGAGCATGCACTACATAGGTGCCTTCTCCCCACCCATCTACCAAGGTCTTGCAGGAAAGTGAGCCCTTGAATGAGCTGTGAGGTCTGAATGGTATTGTTTTGGCAGGACAGGTATGGCCCAGGGGCATGCCAGTGCCTGGCTCTGCTCTAGGTAGAGCAAATGCTTCATTATTTAGAGAGATTACAGTCCAGGTGGGCAAACACTTGGAGATATTTCAAATAAGGGAAAGATAACTAGCAAGTGGAGAGCAAAGACTGTTTTGAACGAAAATAATTTTTTTTCTGTAAATTTTGTATTAAACTTTCATCATGAGTACCTGCAGTGTGTTTCAAGAGCTATTTTTGTAGGTGAAATAGCTGGGAACAGAACTTCTTCACAGGGTGCAAAAACACTGTAGCTGTGTTAAGTGACAAAGTACTAGCCATTGCATCCATCGTGCAGTGCTTTTGTACACTGGCAGTTCATGTGCTGCTGGTTGACTAGTAAAAAAAAAAGTCATTATCTCACTATAAGATGTATGCTTCAAAATGAGACTATGCCCTAATTTTCTATGAGAACTTAAAACATGCAAAGTTTGAGGTTTTAAAAGTTAGTCGGTCATGTGTGAGTTACAAAACCACAAGGAGTTAGCAAGCTACAATATAACATGAAATGAGTATTTTTTTAATTTGCCTCTAGCTCAAAACCAGTTGTATCAGTTTCATTCCAACTGGTGTAAAACTAAGGCAGACAACTTTACAGCAAAAAGAGATTTCTTGACAGAATTACGTTGTGATGATGAGAAGAATCTGATTAAACTTTCACGCTAACACTTGTCTTAAAAGCTACAGTTAGTAGACTGCCCCTAGCTGTGACTTCTCGTCTGTTGCTCTGCAAGACCTGTTTCTCAGCAGCAGGTAGATTGAGTCAAGATCTCTGGGCTCCAGAAAACAGATGCCTTACACATGACCTACAAGTGTATTTCTGCTGCCTGAGATAGATACAAAGAAAAAAAGAAAGTCCTGTTTTAATCCACTGGGAAGAAAATCAGTCACTGTTATTTATCCCTTTATGTGGGACTTTCTAATGTGCCCTTTGGAGGGGCCTGAATCCTGCTTTCAATTATGTGTGGTATGCTGAAGCTATTTATTTCTTATTTTATTACCATTCTTTATTATAGTTCTCTTTATTTTGGTTGCTGTCTTTCCATGGGATGAAAAACAGAATGTGTTTGTTTTCTTAACTGAACTGCTTACTGGTACGTGTCTATTTTATACCTACAACTTTCAAAACACTAGCCATTTCCTGTGCTTTACCATTAATATGGATGAGACCTTGGTACAATTAAAAAATGCAGAATGCAGCTGAGAGAGAGGTACAAAACCCAACTTAGTCATTGTCTAAAATATAGCCATGATTCCAGCTTAAAATCTAATATTGTGTGACTGGTTGCTACATTTCATTTGACTCTTGTCTGAGAAGAAATGGTAAATACAAAATATTTCCTGTATCCACAAGACTGCTAGTGCTTCTTTTCTTTAGTGGAGGTGACCTCCCTGTGTCTTTAACAGTGAGATATACCCAGTTCGGTGGCAGTAATTCCCAGTAGTATCATCTGGGTTCTGTTTTCTTGTGGAATTCAATGCCATTTTCATTCAGTTGTCTTCTTCATCTGAAGTCCCCGAAATTTCAGTCATTCCTGTTAATTCTAAAGATGCTGCTATATGAGTTGTGGTGACATTAAATTTAAAAAAAAAAAGCAAATTTTGTAGATAAAATGTACTTGCAGATTTCTCTAATGAATGTGCCGATGCCGATGAAAGGCCCACAACAGCTTCCTAGTCAGTTACTACTATTTTGCAGCATCTGATTTATGCACACAGCCCCTCTTGTAGACACCATCTGTAATATGAGTAGTACAATATAATTTGTTTTCTCTCCCATGATTCTTAATATCCCAGTGCAAATCTGATACAAGAAATACTGTTCTGACCCACAGGACCCAACTAAAAGTTTTGCCATCAACTTCACTCCAGACAAGATCTCATCATAATTAAATATCATAGTTGGGTCTGCAGCTATTGTGCATACCTGTTCAGGTAGATCTATTGACACTTTGATCAGTTTAATATCAAGTATCATTGGGCTGCTTTTTTCTAGGACCTTCTTCATATTTGTGATTTTATTCTTCCAGATAGGAAAATGTGGGCTCTTTTGGCAAATGAATAGGAAAGGGAAAAACCCTGCAGCTTGAACAGGTCTGTGCATTGCTGCTTTGTTACAACTCGCTTTTTAAAATTAGCTTTTCAGTTCTTCTCAGAAGTGCTTTAGTAAAAGATTAATGTTGGTGTGCAGCAATCACAGGACAGAAGCAGTCCAGAATCTGTATCTGCTCCTTATAGTAAAGGCCTGTAATAGAAGCAGCAGGATGACTTAATACAAAGAATTTTGAAAAAGAAAACTAAGCTTTTCTGTGTTCTCATTTATTGGACAGAGAGAGTGAACGGAAGAGTAACCTTTAAGGAACTCAAATTGCACCTGAATAATTTGCATTTAGAAAGGATGTTCCTTTCATGTTCAATTGGTTTATTGAATCCGTGTTAGATTCCTGTAAATGCTGCACAGCTTTCGCATCCCCAGTACTTTCCCTAAATGAAAGACTAACCTTTGGAATCTGGCTTGGCTATATTACATTTGTGTTTAGTCTAATAGAGGTGATGAAAGTCATTGCACTGAATGGCACAAATTCCCTTGGTCCTTTAGAAGCAGCTTTTACAACAATCTTGCTTAGATGTTCAGAGTGACAGGAATTAACATCATTCCCATACATAGGACCATGCTTCTGCTTGAAACAGCCTTCACAAATTCGTGTTTCAGTAAGGGCAGTATGGTGCCAAAGGAGGAAAAGCTGAATATATTTTTTATTCCCAGGAGAAATTAAAAAGAAGGCAAGTGCTTTTGAGTGGTGAGAAAGTCTGCCTTCATTTTTATTCTACTGACCTGCCATAATGAAACTTGAAACAATGCTCATGTTACTGAACAAAAATATTTTGAAAATTACCATCTTAAGGAGCTGTGGGATTGGTGTGAATGTGCTCTGAGTGCTCTTTTAAATTTTTTTTTAATCCCTCTAGTGTACAGTATATGTGTTGGCAGTAAATTCTTCCTTCAGATACTGGCCATGAGTTTTGCCCTGGGGGTCAGACAGAAGATTCTTACAGAAGTGTAACAGAAATCTCACTGTTTATGTGAGACCTTGATATTATACCCCTACCTCAGTCCCTTTCCATTTCAGGACTTTTATGTAGATCTCTTGAGCATTTTTTACAAAGTCTTTATAGATGAGGTAGTATTTACAAGGTTTTTGAGACCTGTAATGTTTAGGGATTTGTTCGTGATTTTCATGCAAAAGAAAAATCATATTGAAATCACACATTAATCTAGTTTGTGAATTACATTCAGGAGGTGCTGTGTTGAAAAACACTCATAATTACAAACAGAGATTAGAGATTTAATATTCAACTTATTATACATATTAGACACATAAGATTGTAAGTAGCATTGCTAAGTTTATTCATAGTGATAAATAC
The DNA here is from genome assembly GCA_013399135.1 of Heliornis fulica. Lineage (NCBI taxonomy): Eukaryota > Metazoa > Chordata > Aves > Gruiformes > Heliornithidae > Heliornis > Heliornis fulica. The sequence goes on along the minus strand of VXBZ01000400.1, from coordinate 574,224 downwards.
TTGCTTGTATTAGGGAAGGGTGACAGTTCAACCTGATCTTGTAAAGCAGGAAAAAGCTAATATCTCTGTGAGCTCTGCACTCACAGTCTATGGGAACTTTGCAATAATAATGCAGTCGCTCTCTTGAGCTAGAGTCTGGGATCTTGTGAGTTATTCTGAATGTGTGCTAGCCTCAATTATTGGTATCTTGGTCCCAAGATGGACCATTTCTACCTCTGCCCTGCAGCATTCCTTGCAAAAAGTGTTACTTGTACCCTTTAACAGGCAAAGGTAAAAAGGCTAGAGTTTGCAATGACAATATGTAAAGTGAAAGCTTTTATAAAAGAGGAATTGTAACTTTTTTTTTGCCCTCAAACCCCTAAGCAGACTTCATTTTCAGATTGTTGAATCCCACCCCAAGAAGCTATCCAGAAGAGTCTTATCATTGCTAGGCATGGATAACAACCATCATAAAGGGCCACTAAAGCCACATATAGACAAAGGATTCGTAAACAATTGGGATATTTTGTGCCTGTTACATCAGCAAAATAGGCTTGGCGGCAATCTTGGAGTTCAGTACACCTGCTTACCTGTGATTATTTGTGAGGCTAAGAAATTCTCCTATACTGGCGAATAATCATCTTGTGGTTGGATTAGAGTAAGTGCAATATGATGATGTGTAGCAGTAACTTGGGTACTTAAAACTTGCAGTTGGTGTAGAACAATGCTGCATATTTTCAGAGATGTAGGACACTACCATCATCATTTGTCTTCTGTCACTTGACCTGACTGTTCAAAGAATAATAAATGAACATCAGTATCCTGCTCTGTTTTCTTTAGGCAATCCAAATCATGAACTGGGGATATATAAGGGATCCAACTAAGCCTCAGAAACAAAACTTGGGTCATCTACAGCAACAGATCTTTCCACAATATTAGCAAATTACTGTGGAAATAGCTTGACTGTGAGAACGGTTTGCTTTGAAAATGGCCTTCTGTCTCTGAAGCTGCAGAAAAGGAACACTTCTTTAGTGTTGTGTGCTCTAACATAAGTACCCATATTTATGTGCAAGTGTGTGTAAAACAAAATAAAAATTCCAAAGCGAAGCAAGCTGACTTGCTGCTTCCTGGCTCCATGCAGATAAAATCTTAGAACTGCATAGATAGCAGTTGTGTTACTTCACACATACCTGCGAGGTGGTCAGGAAACAATATAGAAATACATAAAAAATAGAAACTAATGTGCAGAAATGTCTTGCAGCTATTCTGTTTGCCTCAAAATAATTTTATCAATAAATGAGTATATACAATTGACTGTCAATTATCCTTTGCCCCTGAGGATCTAAAAACTTGGATCTTGATTTGGAACAAGTTTTATGAGGTATTTTATAAATTATTTGCTTTTTTCTTTTTAATAATTTTGCATATGAATTTATGAGTGCACCATGGTACTATCATAAAAAAGATCAAAATAGTGATTAGAATAAGTGAAAAGGAGATAGAACTGGCCCAAAATCTGTATGCAAAAAAGAATTTATATTCATTATCCAAAGTAGAACTCACATTAAGAACTTGGGTAGGTGTCATACAAATTATGTTCTGTAATGAATGGGAAACAAGTAGTCTACATTGAAAACAAAAAAAAATAGTCAGAATTCTGTTAGTAGTTAGCATGCAGGCAGTTAAAGGAGCCTTGTGCATTGTTAGAAAGTTACCCTTACTACATGAAGTGGAATTGTCTAATAGGAAAACTGGATAGTACTTTCTGGGGGGAAAAAAAAAAGCAAATTGCATACAGATGAGTCTTATGACTGATTTTGTTGCTTTAAGGTTAAGTTTTGCTGGCAATGAAACAAATATTTTAGCTGTTTCTGATGCCTGTGAGCTTTATTAAGTACATGAATAACAAATGCACTTGATGTATCTGGGAGAAAGCTATGTTCCCTTTGCTTCCGCAGGATCTTTAAACCTTGACTGAATCCCATGATCCAAGACAGACATTGCTTTCACTGTTGTTTCTGTGACAGTTGAACGTGAGTGGTGGATCTATCTTTGGAAGGCAGAAAATGAGATGCATTGTCTTTTAGTGGTCAGGTCTTACAGATATGCTCTTTTATGTGTTGGCATTGAGTCTTATATAAGATTTTGCAAAAGTGAGAATAAGTTTTCCCTAGAGAGGCAGATGAGGAATAAAGAATTAGTATATCTCTCCATACAATAACTCCTAATGTGAAATTCTAGCCCTATTTATAACAATGAGAGCTATGCTACTGACTTCTGTAGGATCACATTACCCCTAAGGTGCAGTTGTGCTTTCCTAGGAAAGCTAATGTATAAAATACAGCCTTTGCCAGCACATCATCAATGCAATAGCATAGAAAGAGGGTAACATTGAATGACATGCAGAGCCAATAATAGCTGATGCGAGCATCCTGACGAGCAGGGTATTAACATTAGTCACCAGCTTTCCAGGTTTGTATAAGATTATTTTTTTCATACCTGAATGAGGTAGACTTAGGATGAGTTGGGATTCTTTGTGGAATTGTAGTTAGCATTTGTCTTTTATAATTTTTTCAAAGCTCATCAAAGAATGTCAGATGTGGTAAAGTTTCTTTGTTTTTTATTAATAAAGCATACCATTTATAAAGAAGTTTTTAAAGCCCCTTAAGAGGGGCACTGTTCAGTTTTTCAGCTCTCTTTTGGTTCTATCTGGCTCTGTTAGCTTCCTATCCTCAGGTTGTGGCTTTTGAAAGGCAGATATTGTCCTGCATGTATTTCTGGGAGGTATCTTGCACTTCAAGAAAGAATGAAAAAGAATCTTGATTGGGATCCCAGTCTGCACTGACCCACTGCTCAGCAGGTAGCATGCTGTGGACATCCGCAACATTACAGAGGGTCTTTGGCCAGTATGTTGCTAACCAGTCATGGATTGAAGACTCTTGCTCTGAATTTTCCAGGTAAGACTAACATACTCTTTTTTGATAGGGCTGTTTAGATGTCAGCTAAGAAAATATCTCCTCAATGTGTTTGCATGAGAGTGAATCCTGTAGATAAAATTATATTGCACAATAGTTTCCTGCAGCTCCCCAGATACTTGTTAGAGTAGTCCAAAATTTAATTCAGGCTCTCCCTATGAAATTGGATCTCTACTCTGTACTTCTGATTGCTTCTCTCAGCTCAATTAATGACATGGAAGTACTTGTTCTTTCCATGAATAGTGTCTGGGTGTCTCCCGCCAGAGCAATGGAGATCGCCTTCTGTTAAACTTATACATATATGCAGCAATAGGAGCTATAATGGGTGCTTCAGTGCCCTGTGTAATATCTTCTTCCAAATTAAGGAGGCTCTGACACATCAGTGAGTTTTTCCCTGCCTGTATTTGATGGCACACTTAAAATCATCTGACTCTCAGATCAAGTGGTGCCTTGTAGCTTTAAGCTCAGCAATGGCTGTTCTCTGTGTTAGGGAATTCTTCTGTCACAGTACATGTAAAAAGTGAAAATAATGTTTGTATATCAAACCAGAAAGAAGCAGAACAGTAGCATGAGGTGCCAGAGTTGCTTTAGAATCTGAAAGTACTGTAGGTTTTACTCAAGACTGGCCAAAGTTCAGCATTGTGGTATTAGATACCACTGTCCTGAGCTTGGTACAGTGAGACCACTGCAGTGCCTCATTTCATGCTAGTGTGTTTCAGGCTATGTGCTGACATCTCCAGTATTTGGCTTTTTATACTATGTGCAATAGATTCAATTTTCCTGTTCTTACAGGCAATATCTTTAGCAGTATGCCCTGAAATGCCTTATGGATTCAAGCTGTCCCTTAATCAGTGTTGCAGAGTTGCAGTTTTGATCTTTTTCTCTAATATATCAACTATGATACTAGACTCATCCTGGCATACATCTGTTGGACCGCACTGAAAACATTCAGTTAGAGACACTTCATTACCAGAATAGGGCCAACAAATTGGAGACAATCTAAAAAAGGAGGATTGAAATATAACATAGATGGGAAATAGAGGATATCTCAGAATAAGGTCATAATGGAGGACTGAAATTGCACATATACCCAGACAGCAACAAGAGATCTTCAAAATACACTACAGTATCTGCATACTGATACTGACTTTTACAAATATGCAGCAAATATGGATTGTTTGTGAAAAGAACAGCTATGGGTCAAGATGTAACATAACAGAGAAAATAACTCTGCAAATATAAATATTTATTAGTGGACAGTAACTGCTTCCTACTAAAATTGGCAGGAATGATGAATCCAACCCTCTTAATACTTATTGGGGAATTAGGAAGCTAATGAGAGAGTGCAGAAAAAAACCCTCTTCTGCCTTCTAGAAAAATCAGCAAAGCTAACATAGCCAGACCATAATGAAGAATACTCCAGTGTACTGAGAGCTACTGGGCTGCAGATCCACCACTAAAACACACCAGTGCTTGATACTGACCCAAGGAGTGAAAAATAGAAAGCAAAAAATCCTGCACTGACTGAAGGACGTGTAGAATTCTTTTCCATCTGTAGTTTTGTGATTGTTAATACTTCTGTGAAACACTGCTGGACTGCCACAGAGCAAATTACAAACAGGAAGGAGATGACTGCATCTGGTTTGATCTTCGAGCCTCTTTGATTAGGTACAGGTAAAAGTCAATGTCATCTCTGCATACTGTGGCATGTTTTAATATCTGCTATTACTTTCTGGGTTGATTTGCACTTTGAATCTTTAGCTTGTGACCTTTTATTTTTGTTTAGCCATTGATTACACCCCAAAAGATACACTTCACTTGAACTACAAAACCCGTTTGCTGTGGTAATAACATATATTGTGCCTACTGAAAGTTGCAGCAGAAGAGAAAGGGAGGTGGCCTAACAGGCACCATCTTTTGTCTGTGTTGCAGAGAGGGGAGAGGGAAAGATGTCTAGGAATTCTTATCATCATAATCACATACCCATATACATAAGCATTTTTATTTGTTTATCTAATCTCTTGGATGCTTTTTCAATGCCTGCCTTAACCCTTTGTTCTTGAAGTAAGCAAGAAAAAACTCTGACAGCCATTTAATTTTTTTCTTTCCCAAGAGCAGCTAGTGTACCTTGTGTTGAGAAGAAAATGGGACCATGGGGAAAGCTAGATATCAGTTAACACATCAAAGGACAGTTTGTGGGGTTTTGCCTATAACTAAGGTTATCTGAGTTGTGGGACTGTGGGAATTTTGTGTTTTCCTTCACAGTTCCATATTTCATTCTTACCTCTCCTACTTCTCTATTTTTCCTCTGCTTCTTTGAAGGGGCCAAATGAAAGGAGTATAATCTCATTGAATATATTGTGTGGTTCTTGCTGATGAATTAGATGGACAGCTGCTGTGAACAGTCTGGGAATACAATTTGGTGGAAAAAAAAAGAGATGAGATACAAACAAATTCCCTTATGATGCTATTCATTCTATATATGCAGTTTTATACCAGAGGGGTGGAAAGATAAGGAGGCCTAAAATTCTATTTCAATTTGAGCTGGTTTAAAAAGAAGCAATTCTACACACATGTATTTATAGGCACAAACTTTCACTTTGTAGGTAGAAACTGCACAGTTGGTTGTATAGATTTGGGTTTTTTGCCTGCATTAGAACTTAGTTTTGCAGCCATTACCATTCTACTTTCTTCTCAGTATTTCCCAAACAGTCACACTAATTCTTACACTATATAGCTCATAGCACTTCTGTGTGCTTTAAACAAGGTTGAGAAGGGGGAGAAAGACCTACATTTTGGCATGCAGGAGAATCAAAAATCTAGTCTAGAAAATGAAAAGGGACTCATTGGTATGTGTCAGTGTTCTTGCACTTCCTGCTCATTTCTGCATTGTAAAAATCTGGCATGCAGTTGTGTGTAAGGCTGGAAATTAAAGCTAATCTCAGTTGTCTTACGAATGTCATACACCAAGCAAATTGATAGGCATTTTATTTTATGTCTTGCTACTTCAGTAAATTCCTTTGCAGGTCCTTTTCATGTAGCAGCATCTGGGAAACACGTGGAATTAAACAGGCCTGCCTACAGAAATGGGAGAACCAAACAGAAGAATTATATTTATCTTAGATAAATTACTGTTGAGTGTGATTCTGATAATTCACACCATTTTGGAATGGTAGATAGGAATTTTTTTGATGGGGAACTTGGTAATTCAGAAGTAGTTATGGCCTTTGGCCATACATCCCATAGTTTGAACCAGATATCTGTGGTTTACCAACTTACTTCCTTTTATCCCACTGTAGACCAGTAGTAGGAATTGGAATCTTTTCTTTATTGGTTGGAAGGCAGGAAAATCCTCTTAATGCTATGCATGTTTTATAATTACAAGCTTGGACTGGAAACATAACCATTTTAGAGTTCTAGGAAAGTAATTTTTAATAAATATTTTTAAATGTTATTCTGGAACAGATTTTTTTTCAAGCATAGGTAATAGGAGGAGGCTGCTTTGGTAGTTATGAAAAAAAATGAGAAATGAGTATTTTTTTAACATTAACTCTTAGAAATAATCTAGAAGTTTAATAGTCATGAAAACTTCAACACAAACAATGTTTTTGCATTAGCTCCCAGGATGAAAGTGTCACCAGATCACTGTAACTATAGCTTAACACTTCGTGCCCCTCTGCATAGCTTGATATTATCTAGGTACTGGTAACAGTGATACCTAAGGCTACAGTGGATAGACACAGAAGGTTTCTGATGACAGTATCTTAAGCACAGGAGAAAAGCTCTTGTGTGGTTTATGATACCATCATAACTCTGAGGTGCTGACAGAGCTTCATTCACAGGCTTTCTAAGAGTTATTTTTCTGTATTCCAAGTATCACTGTTGTCTCTTGTTGAAAATCATAGACATTTTTTCTCTTTAAATAAACGAAGATTAAAATTAAGAATTACCATCAAAATAATTTTTTACTACCCTGATTCTTTTAAAAGAATTAAAAAACTCAGTTGCATATACTATTGATGATAAAATGGGTGGTTTGGACAATAGAAGTGTATTTTATGAACTAATGTAATTAACAAAGGAATGTGTTTCAGTTAAATTCAACACAGTGCTATGATTTTTGCCATGTGGTTGATCATGTCACTCAATGTGACACTCAGCTCTATCATCATTAACAGAATATCTAAGTGTTGAATGAAGCTTTTGCAAAGATAAGTATGTGCAAGCTGTCTAAAAGATATTAATATTTTTGAGTATAAAAATATGAGATTTATTTATCTGTTTGTTTTGGGTGTTTGTGGGAGTTTTTGATAAATTAATATTTTTAAATTGCTAAAGTTAGTGTTATTTTTTAAATTTTTAAAATAATTTCTTTTTTTACATGGAGGCTTATTTTATTTTACTAAGGCCTTGGCTGCCTATAACAGCTGTACTGCCTAACCTATGCCAGCCAAATTAAAGGAAACAGGTTCTCTAGTACTGAAATCATTACGGGGGTGTTGGGGGTAGGAGAAAAGAGTGGGGGAGAAAAAGACCTAAAAAGGTCAAACAGTCCGTCCCTGTTCTGAGGCAGGAAGTGGGTAACTAGGTCATCCCTGACAGATGTTTGTGTAGGCTGCTGTTAAAAACCACAAATGAAGGGGATTCAACAGTCTCCATAAACCTATTCCATCTAATCTAGACTTAAAGTTGAAAGGCTTCTTTGTTGTTGCTTGGTTAGCCTTTTTTTTTTTTTTCCTTTTTGTTCTAGTCTGATGCAAAATAAGCAATTACTTGTTATAATTCAGGTGAGTACAAAGAACCGTTGATCATGGCTTTCTGCATGCTGCCTTTTAAAATATGCATTTTCCCCCAAGTTGTCTTTTTCTGAGGAAGCCAAGCCCCGTTCCTGCAACCTTTCCTTGTAAGTCATATTTTCAGAATAATTTAGCATTCTTGTTGATTTCACTTCAACTCCATCCAAATTGTTGAAATTGTTCTTGGAGTGCATTGCCCAGAATTGCACAGAATGCTCCAGCTGAGGCCTCAGCGGCACTGAAGATTGCAAAATAATTAGGTCCTGCATCTCGCACACTGCACACTTCCTAATAGATCCTGGAATGAGAAATGCCTTTCTGCATCATCATCATGTTGTTGACTCATATTTAGTTTGAAATCCACTCGAACCTTCCTATCCTTTTCTGCAATCCTCTTGCCTTCTTAAAGCATCATCATATTATATTGATACACTCTGTTTTGTTCTTGTCATGGGTAAGTACATAGTTTCTCTCTGTATAGTATGAGCACGTTGCAGATAAGTTTCTCACATTATCTAGATATTTTGAACTGTGATGCTTTCCTATGTATTTGCAACCCCCTCCCAGATTTTTTTTTCAAACTGTACAAGTTTACTCCCTGTTCTATTATCCAAGCTGTTCAATGAAAAATCGAACGGAATAGGACCGATGAGAAATCCCTGAAGGATGTTACTGCAGTGCTGTCCTGCTTTGTCAGGAAGCTGTTGATGAATACTGTTTGGAAGAAATATTTAAATACTTGTGTGTCAACTGCTACTTGGTTTCACATACACTATTTTTGTATTGCAGGCAAAATTAAGAGAGGACCCAACTAAAACCTCTGTTAAAGCACAGATATCACATTTACTGCTTCCTTCTTATTCATTAGGTCTGTTGCCCTTTCTAAGAAGGAAATTGGAGTGGTTTGTCACAATAATGATCCTAAGATTACATTTTAACATCTTATTGTTTAATACTTTTATATCATAGTGTTATCAGTGCTTATACATTAACTGCCTAATAACCTATGATAGTGTCCCTTGGAGATGGATGAAGTATTTATGAAAGTTAAGTTGATTGAGGTCTGATTTCTAAGACAGTATTTTCAGCCTTTTTAATTTTCTAGGGCCTCCCTTATACTCTTGTGAATTCTAAAAAGAACCCCAAAACCAACACCTCCACTACCACCCCAAAAAAAAAAACCCAAAACAACCAAACAACACAGAATCATTAGTCAGATAATTTTTTTTTTTTTTGCTTTTAATGTTCAGGAATAATTTTTAGCATATTTTCCTGTGAAAATAGAGTTTGTATGTTCACACTGTATGACCAGTCAGACCACACCATGCCTTTTGAACTTGTTGCTCACTTTCAGCTGAACTGGACTGAGTAGTGGTATCTCAAAGGTTTCTAACATAAGCAGGTAAATAGAGTCCTCCGCAGCAACAGGAATTCAGTGTAAAAGAAGCCATAATACCAGGAATTGGAAAACAGAAGAACATTACAAATACTCAAGCCATAAATTGCAGTCAGAGCATTTGTTCTGGGCTAATCAAACAGGCGATGCAAGGTTACAGGGAGGCTTTACCGATTGCTTTCTGAGCTGCACTTTTAAATCAGCAGGATCAGAAACTGGCGTATCTCAGATTCACGTAACCCATTCCTTCCTTTTTTGTGGCCTATGTTGCTTGACTTCTGTTAAAATGAATTGCATACCTGATGCTAAGGTTTTTGTAGACTCATTAGGCAAAATAGACCATTGAATATTTTAGTTTTCTCTGTGTCACATTTGGTTACTGTTATAAAGTGGTTTTGAACCTTCCTTTGTCTCCCTTGCTTTGTCTGTGTGTGTCAGCTTTCATGGGCTTTTAGGCCCTTTCCTAGTTTAACTCATTTTGCCTCTTAGCCTTTCTGATGTTCCCCATGTGAGTGTGCTGTTCTTCTGAACACGCTTTTAGTAATCTGTTCTTGTTTCCACATTTTTGTGTGATTTCTTATTTTTCAGTAAATCAGATAGCTCTTGATGAAACCTTACAGTTGTCTTTTAGTGCTTTCTCTGCAGCAGGGTAGCCTGCTGTTGTGCCTTTTATACACTTTCTTCAGTAACTGTCAGCTCTCCTATGCTCCCATTTCTGTTTGAATTTCTTCCAAAAGATCTACCCACCCATTCATTCCCTAAGCCAACTAAAATCTGATTTTGGAAGTCCCTTCTTTTTCTGATGCTCCATGCTTTCATTGGCATCATTAATTTTACTGTTTTGTGATCGACTCTGTATGTATGCCTTTCACCTTTGTCTGAATCAGGAAGAGTAAACTGACAAGCCAAGTAATAAGCAAAACAGCCTTTCCTCTCTTACCTCCTCAACAGTCTGAAATCACAAGTTGTTCTCAGTACCCTTCAGGAATTTGTTGGGCAGTTTGTCTCCCATATTGGTGTTTGCCAGGACCTTGTGTCTGTATTGGAGGGGTGGAGGGTGAGAAGGAAAAGTTGTCCCAAATCTATGGGGCTGTTACTTTTGAGTTGGAGGAATGCAATGTGTCTGGACAGAGCTAGAGAGGGGATACTGGGCTAGGTGGGTGTCAGATCATATGAGCAAAGCAATCCTCTCTTCCCAGCACAGGGGGCATTCTGGAGTGAAGCTGTAAATCAGCTCAGCTGGAGCTCAGAGGCAACAGAGGCGGGAAATCTGTAATTGATAATAATGTTATTTTAATATTACATCATCCAGCAGGCTTATTGTTGATGTTTTCTGGCCAAAATATGAAGTCCTTATTCAGCAATAACAAAACAACAACAAAAAAAAAACCAACAGCCCTAAACTGGTATGACTTTTACCTGCAAAAAGCATCAAGACGTGCCCCATTGCTATTGGAAAACACATGCAGGCATGGCTCTCTGCAAACACTGTCAGTCTCTAAAGGCTTAAAATCAAAGGCAACAAAATAAGCTCCAGGCAAGACAGATACTTCAGGAAAGAAGATATAAGGTGTAAAGAGTGAGACAGAACTATGAAAGGTGTGTGGAAAAGCATGAGCTTAAAAAAAGATGGAAAGGAAGCCTGACAGATAAGAGGGGCCTGTTTACCTGGAAGCAGCATTATAAAAGGAATAGTCTGAGTGTAGGAAAAAAATTGCACAGAATAGCAGACAAGTAGATTGCAGGGACACGGGAAGAAAAGCAATAGTATAAAATGAAAACAGGTGGGGAAAAAGAAAGTGAATATAGCATCCATCAGGATGGGGTTCTACATTTCTTCATCAGGGAACATTTAAAACCAAATTATATTTTATTAAAATGACACACCCAAGAAAGGATTGTAAAAGTGTCCTTGACTCTGACTGGAATGTAGCTAATAATCATGCTAGCTAGAGCAGGGAGACTGTAGTCGAGAGGAACATGGTAAAAAAACCCACTTTATTTTCTGACTGGTTTGAAGGGAAGCTGTTTGCAGGCTTCTTGGAGATTTGGAGTACAAATAATCATAGCAGAGGTGGATCACTGGATCCAACCAATGGTGATGATAGCAAAGGAGTGTGATAAATGCAGTTTATGACAATTACATGGATGATAAAAATAGATCTGTGCTTACATGGTGTTTGTATCTATTTCTCAAAATGTAGGCTTGATGTTATACCACTTTTTTCATTTTGGCTTCTCTGCATCTTGATATGCTGATATATTTAGGGAAGATATTTTTGCTAGTATATTATTTATGTGTGGCTCAGAGTTGCTAGCAAATGCTATATTAAAAAAAATATAAAGCATGTAGTGCAGTATATGACTCAAGGAGACAGCTCTAATTCACTGATCCTCAAAATCAATTTAATCAAGATCTAAACAACTTTTTCCTATAAAATATTATTGCTCTAAATCAGTTCCAGAAAACTTTAACTAAAACTGAAAATTAATGTTAGTACAATTGCAACATTTGCTCATAAATAGAAATGCTGTGTGTGAATCAGGTGCAGAAGCTGTTACAATCTGAGATGGTGTTCCATCACAACACACTTGCTGTCACAGTCACTTGGCATTTTACCTTGTACTCCTGCCAAAACTGCATTTTTGATCTTCCAAGCTACATGACACAGACCAGAGGATTCTAGTTGTCATTCCAGCCCAGACTGGCCATGAGCACACTGGTCTGATGTGGGGAGGGTCCATACATGTGCTCAGGTATCAGAAGGGCATGCTGTTTGAGCTACAAACTTCCAGCATTCACCAAGACAGAAAACAGTATTTTCTTCTCCCAAGTTGTGCTTTCCCAGCATACTGTATTACATCTAGCCTAGAAATGTCATAAATACATCATTTTTATGATGAAATAATTTAGGCATTTTCTACTCAATCTGCTGTACTGGTGTGTCTGTTTAACTATAAGAATACTTTTCTACTACGATCATTAGTTTGTTGATTGCTAGTGTTGGCATAGTTACAGGGGGTGTGTATGCCCTTCTGTATATGGGGTCAGTGAGTGCATGTGCATGTGTGTATACATATAGCTAACTATAAAATTAATATATACTGGAAAATATACAGTGTGGCATATTGTAATAGCCCATGCTTTAAGAAGATACTGCTACAGGTCTATTACCCAGAGTACCAGAATGTCAGGGAACTTACAAAGAATTTGAAGCCTTCTTAAAAAACAATAACTTGGCTTCACTGGTATTGCAAATAATTTCCACCTTGTCAATGGGATAAATCAAAAGACTTGACTACTGCTTATAGAAGAGCATTGCTTTTTTGAGAAAATAATAGAAACAAGGCTGGGTTGCTGTAATGTCTGTCAAAAGAAGGGAACTTGCTCCAAGTCCAAGAAGATGGAAGATGGTTATATATTAAGTACTTCATTTTAAATATATGAAAAGATAAAGAGATGCAATATCTGTTCGGCCTATTTTATAACTCTTAATCAAAAAAGCATGTGAAAGAAAGCAATATCAAAAGCATCCAAAGTAAAGAGACTAATAATCTCCGATTCCTGCCATTACTCTGCTCTCTAGCTGATACAGACTGATTTAAAGTTGGAAGTATGTATCTTAATACTTTTCCAGGGCTGTCATCACTTGTTTCCTGGAAACTCCTGGAAGTAGAAGCCTGCTAAATCAAGTTCCTCTTCAATCTCTGCTTCTTCCAGTTGTCCCATGAATTTGAGGCTTTCTTTCTAACGATTGATGTAATTTAAAAATGGTCTTATTTAGAACTTACATGTAAACATATATTATTCATATAATGTAACCTGACCGGATCAGTCACCACTCCTAGGTATTGCAGTATCTGCTGCTTGCATGAAACCTAAGCTAGGTAGTATCAAGTACATTTTGGTGAGAAAAAGAAAGAGAAGACATACTCAGTTATTAAGAACACTTATTATTTGATGTTTCTAGAGTGCATATTTTTGTATATTTGTATATACACAAAACGTATTTGGTGCCTGTGAGCAGTGAGTCTTGGAGTAGGAAAGAAACTATTATCTCTTTGTAGCTGGTCCCACAATCTCACCATATTCTTCCTGGGATAAACTCTGGAGTTTACCACATATAATGTTTGAGATTATGTTTCTATGTAAAGGATACATGAAAATGTTTTGAAATTGACATTCGACCTCGGTGCTGGGTTATCTTTATAGATCTGGTGCAGATGTCTCCAGAAACTTGTTCCTGCTGTACTTTTCCTTGTTTAAACTATAAAACCCATGAGTTGTTTTCTTTAATCCCTTTCCTTCACTAACTGCCAGTTAGCTTACTGTATTCTTAAAGACTTAGGGGTAGATGGTGAATTTACAGTGATAAAAGCTGCTTGCACAAATCCAGTGGCAAAGTTGAAAGCTCTCACCATTTTCATGTTTTTCAGGATTTTGATGCTTTGAAATAATGAAATTTGAAGCTGTTTTACTGTTTTGCTGTTCAAGTGCCCTTGCTTGATTTGAGGGTTACTACTGCATTAAACCTTTGGTAACTTTCATTTGACACATTCTTATGAGAAAAATAGCACATAGGCATTTCACTTATCTATGTTCTAACTTTGATGTCTTCTTCCTTAACAGTCAGCAAAACTAAATGAACTTTCTTGGGCTTTGTCTGGAATCAAGCTTTCCCTTGTAGGCTGGTATGTGGCACCTTCATTATTAACCAGAACAATCCCTCTGAAAGGGGATTTCCTCCTATCTACTACCTCAAGTTATGTCTGATGCTGCTAGTGATGCAGTGTTTACATGGGAAACCTTGATAACTGACTGTTATACTCCTGAAAACTACAAGGCAAAGAAAAAGATCTAGTTTTCTTGTATTTTTTAAAATAATGAGTAGCACTTATTATTTGAGTTGGATTTAATTTTTAGTATTTTTGGGTGGGTGATACTGAGTTGACCACTCGTCACTGTAAGAGAGAGGTTACCCTCTGGCCATGAAGTTTTATTGCAGAATGAAGGTAGGGCATTGCCAGGGCCTCTGAAAAGCATTGAGTCTGTTTACGATGCTATAAAATAAGGGAAATCTTTTAAAATGTATTTGGAAATTTCTAAGAAGCTATTCATGAAGATGAGCTCTCATGCAGTGATACTATTAAACTGGTAACACTGATGCCCTGTGGCATTTACAAATAAAGGGATACCTTCAAATCAGTGTCATCTTTAATGTATTAAGAAATGCTTGGGTGTGTATATTTTTGTAAGGGTAGCAGGGGTTTTTATTGAGTGGATGCAAAAAGAGACTATATTTCTTTAACTTACTTGGCAGATTTTAAAACCAACATGCTGGAGTAGGTTATACTCATCAGGAAATGGGGCACACGTTCACATATGCTATCATACGGACTGTGGGATTAGGAATATGTTTTGGTTTTTAACCTTGCAAGAAGCTTCTATGCCAGCTGCTAATTTCAGAGTGAACTAGCATTTTCTGTGGGTTTTTTGTTTGTTTTGTTTTGTTTTCACTCCATGCCTAAGTACTAGCAACTTGCTGGTGTAATTTGCTTTTGGTAAAGCCTAAAATGTGTTTCTCTAGGATCAGGTCTTTGAGAACAAGTAAGCCTTGGTTGAAGTACCAGATCACTTTTCCCTGCCAAAAAAAAAACATGTATAGCTGTTACTAAATATATATCCTGGAACAGACATATTTAGCAAGTAAACATACTATTTTTTACTTAAAGTTAATATCAAATTGCTAAGAAACTTGGAGCTATGTTGTATACTTGTAGGAGGTGACAATCTTAGATAACGCGACAGATGTCACTTTAAAAGGAAGAGAAAGAATTGGCAATATCTGTGTTGTGCACAGATCTGCAACTCAACATCAGTAAACTATTCCTGCCGCTCTCAAATAGAGGGGAAAGTAGGTTAGTAGACGGCCAGGATGTCTCCACACAGCAACCACAAAATGAGCGCCATGCTCAGCTGATGAATATACTTACTTATATATGCAGAATGCAATCTATCTGCAAACCATGGTCAATTTTTTTAAATTTTTTTAGTAATCAAGGTCATTGGCATATTTAAGTTGCTTGTAAATTAAAAGGCTTTGTTCCAGAAATGACTTTGCCATGTATCTCATGTTCTCAGTGGCGTCTTCGTTAGTTTTAAGGAAGGAAAAACCGTGTTTAAATTCTGCTATGACTGCACTTCAGTCGAACCTAAGGCAGAGAGGTGCGTTCTGGAGGAAGCCCGAGTCAGCGCTGCTGCCCAGCTGGGTCCCTCAGCTCGCTGTGTAAGGCAGGCGAGAGGCGGCTGGGCCTGGCGCAGGCACTGCTCGAGTTTCACCTCAGCCGGTGGGAGCCGCTGCTTTGCAGCTAGGCTGGTTACGGCTGGCGAGCGAGGAACACCTTCCCGAGGACCGGAGCTTCTCTGGGCTGAGCCTCTACAGCCACGCCGTCCTGTTCGGGAAAAGACAAACACCCCAAGTCCGGCAGAGCCCTCTCAGCCCCTGGAGGAAAAGCTGCAAACCAACCTGCACCTCGGCCGTGCTGGGAAGCGCCCCGCTCAGCTGCGCCGCTACTGCCCGTACTCACCGCGGCAGCGGGCTGGGCTCGCACCGCGCGGTCCCACGCCGGGGTGGTGCCGGGCGGCGCGGCCCCGGCAGCGGCGCGTACCGGCTCCGCGCCCGCCCCCGCGCCTTCCCCC
>VXBZ01000400.1:524319-557435 GCA_013399135.1 Heliornis fulica | reverse complement strand
GGGGGAACGGCCGCGCTCCCTCCGCTCCCGAGCCGTCTGTCCGCCCGCCGCCGCTCGCGTCTCCTCCCGCGGCGGCTCTCCTCGGGCGGCCGCTCGCAATCGGTTCCCCAGCGGCAAAGTCAGAGCGCTACGCCGGAGGATGCGGCCGTTGTTGCTGGATGGAGGGAGTCGGGCACTTTTGAAATCATGGAGGTGGGGAGGAGAGAGGGGCCGACACCGGCGGTTCGTCCCCGCGGGGAAGGCGCCCTCGGGGGCGGCCAGTTTTACGGCCAGAAGTGACAGGGCGCCTTGCGGCCACCACGAAATGACTGCAACTTTCTGCTGTCCTCCATCACGCCTTAGATGATAATATTTTTCTCCTCCCTCCCCTGCTCCTCCCCTCTTGTGTTACACCGACAGCGACAGCAGGGTGTTGTGGGTGTTTGCAGGGAATATCTGTATGAAGGTTATGAGCAAACAAGTCCCTTCACTGTTCCCTTTCGGGTATTGTCTGGTTTTCCTCCTTGCGTTGAAATATGTAGCCACAAGATGTAGCAGTTATACAGCTAGTGAAACGCCCGGTGCTTTTAGCTAAAATAGCAGCTGCTTGCTGAAGGCCGGTTAGCGGCAGAGGAGAACTTTTATACATGGGTACTTGCATACTGATGACTTGTATAATTTTACTTCATCTGCTCTGCCCAAGTTTAACGAATACCGTGTGCCATTTCTTGTAGCATCTGCAAAACGTCATCACCCAAGCAGGAAACTTGCTAACTTAAAATAGAAATAGTAATGAAAATGGGGAGTCTTTGTTTTTCAGGTCTTCCTGTAGCTGCTTGCTTTTTTTTCTTTTTGTTGAACAGCGATATAAGGACGTGGTAACAGGGATTCGGTATCCTGAAAATATCTAACGCTGTCTGTGTTACTGCATTGTCCATGCCAGTAGTTGTCAGTTGTGTCACTCTGTGTCACTTTTGCACACGTTCTGCAGGTAGATTGACATGAAATGCTCTAGAAAATACCTGGAAAGGAAATATGGTATATGGTAAAGATGCTGAGTAAAGCGGCAGGCATTTTGTGCTTGTCTGCTCTGGGAAACCAAAGCTCTCAGGAAAACAAAAATTGCTGGTCAAATGGGAAGTTTATTAAGAGTGGGATTCTTCAGTGTTGCCATGCTTGTTGTGGATATACATGCATGTAATATTTACATAGAGCATATATGTGAGGTATTTTTCAATGTATTTCAGGTACACACCATACAAGCCTGAAATTATTAATACAGCACAACTTATATATCTATTTATTTTAAAGAAAATTGGTGTTCCTTGAGTACCTCTATTTAGGCAAGGGAAAACACTTTCTGTGAAATTAATTTTTTAACAGCTTGATGATGATGGTGCTTTTTGTTTTTTCCTCTTCTAACTGGTGCTGTTGGATTTTCCTGGGTACAGTAATTTACATCCTCTAGTACAGATTCAGGGGTTACAGAGTAATGAAAACCCTGATGTTTGCTTGGTACTGTAAATGTACTGTATTTGCACGACAATTCTGGGTCATCATAATTATGTGTCCTCACGAGGCTGTTTGAAAATCAGCATAGGCTGCCAGCCATGATTGGGTTTATATTCTGTGTTCATGCTCGTGGGATCTTAGCAGTACGCCTCTCATTAAGTATGTATTGTACAATGAAGTGCCCTGTCTGAAAGCAGTAGGCCCTGAAATACAAACATGTCAGTATGTTCGTAGACATTGGCTTATACATGTGAAAGAATGTCAGATCAAACTAGCAAATGCACAGTGCAGTTTATTTATAGGACTTTGTGCTCTCGCCGATTCAGAACTTGTGATACTTTGTGATATTAACAGAAATGGTGAGCTTTGGAGCAGTGCACAAGGCTGGCCCATACTGGATCACATCTGCATCCCTGCTGATGCCTGCGCCGTTTTCGAGTGGGTAATATTTCCAGATATGATGCGTTCGGCACTTGGGCTGAGACCATGGTCTTCTCATGTGGAGATTCAAATCCCTTTGGTTTCTGTGACAGTTATGTGCACCTTGCCTTCAGAGGCATAGGCCTTCACTGAGTGTACCATGTGCTGTGGTTTGCCTGACCTTACCTGCGCTTCACTGTGAAAGTTTGGCATGAGCCCACCTCTCTAATGCAGGCTTCTAAAGGTCTGACTTATCAAGAACACAAACCCCCAGCACCCTCATGTAGGAAGCTCTAAAGATATTCTCTGAAGCTCTAATATGCAGAAAACAGTAAGCAAAGCGCTGTCATATGTAACTATGGCATAAAGTTCTTGAAAAGAAAACAAAAAACTAAACCAATGACTTGTCAGTATCCAAAAGGGACTACCTGAGACATAGAGGTGAAACTGAAGGAAATAACGAACCTTTGTGGAATGCACTACAGCATTGCAGCAGCATTTTTCATTGGATGTTATCTTCTGTATCTTGACTTACAGGGGCATCAGGGCTTAATTGTATAGATTTGAATTTATGTTTTAAGACTTTAAAACAAAAGCACCGGTGCAGACTTGGATATGATTGCGTCTCTGCACTTCTATTGTACCAAAACTGTCTCTGGTTTGCATTTCAGGATAGCTTGTAAATATCTGTAGTTCTGTCAATTTTTCTGTATGCCAGTAATTCATGTGTGGGTTGTGGGGTCACTTACTCAAGAGCCCTGCAAGTAGATGCTATCAGGAGTTTAAGAGGACTGTTACACAGTGTTATTTTACATATAGGATGTGATTATGTGGCTAAATCCTGTGCCACCGCTCACATAATTGGCAGTCACATGACTTCATGTTTGTATGTGACGTTTTATTTTCTTGACTTTTGACTGCTTTATATGCGTAACTGAAAAGACCAAAGCACATAGCTGGAAAGTGCCATTTTGTACATGGGGGATGTTCAGGCCATTGACAGAAGAGGCTTGGGGAAATACATATGAGTGTCTTGGAATAGTTTTTGTGAGACTGGAGACAGTGTCACAGTGTATGGTAGTCAACTGTGATGCTTTGTGTGCTGTTGGCTTTGAGCACTTTACTAAAAGCAAAATATAATGCCAAATACAGCTTTGAATTATCATGACAGGAATGTCAATTTCAGTTTTCAAATTTAAGCCCTAATTAGCATGCTATGACAAAATGATAAGCAAACTCATGACATGTATTTGATGGTCTTTGAAGAACTATTTTAAGTGTAGCAAATTCTGTAGACAACTTTTAAAAAAAATTGATAAATACAAATAGTTTGTATTTATTACCTGAAACGTGGTGGTTGCCCATCTGAGCACAAGGGTACAGTTTATTTCCTCCTTAAGTTTCCAGTCTAGAAAATGTTTCTAGATGCCAGGTTGTGTCACATATGCTACATACAGTGAATTAATGTATGAACATGAAAGCTACCTGGCCTTACAAAACTTCCAGGGTTGGGTTTAGTTTGGGTTTTTTTCGTGTTGCTTGCTTGTAGTCTAAAAGCTCAGCTGTTTTATTTGTTTAACAAGTAGGTTCTTCGTAAGCTTGTTGGGTTTTATCATTCAACTGTAGATTGAGAATTTTATGGATTTGGTCAGTTTATGGAGGAGCAGGTAAGAATTGGAACCTTCACATTTAAAGATGATGGTATATTTTTACTTAGGATGAGAAGAGCAATCATGAAGGCTTATTTAGGTTTGCTGTAGCACAAGCAGGTGTGGTCTAAGACATTATGTTGTTCCACTAATATGCACAGATTCTTATTCTTGCTTGTGATGTTGTTGCTGGTTTTGTTGCAGGCGTGTTTCTGTTGGTGAGTTGATGCTTACGCTAAATTCTTGAAAGATTTTATGGTGTGCCCAAATGAGGAATGAGAAAAGGTGACCTCTGGTTTGTTTTTTTTTTTTCCTCTTTAATATGAGCCCTTGTTTGAATCTGGTTTTCTAAAAGGCAAGTTGTACGGGGAATAGAAGAGATTAGTACTCAGGTGACTGTTTTGTTTTAATTCTGTTTTAACTTGCCTAGAATGGGAATTCCTATTAACCTATTCCATTTTAAATGGTGAGAGAATCAATATCTTTAAGGACAGGCCGTATTTATTTATTATTATCTCCATTCAAATAAAAAGCTTGTTACTTCTTTTGTTTTTTTCCTAGACTATTTTTATTGTTTGCTTTTTCATTCAGCAAGTTTATTGGGTTTTTGCCTTCAACTAGCTGTAATAAATTTGCTTATTAGTAATAACTCTGGTCTGGAATTAGTCTTAACATTTGAGTTTTCTTAGAGCCTGGTAATCCTAAATGATTGAAAAATACTGTTGGGACTCCTGGGAAAGTTTACTGTATACATGTGTATCATGGTGAAAGTTAGGTGTACAGAATTTTGTTACCTGAAGAAAGAAGATTATGGAAATGAGGCAGGCTTAAATAATTATTTATGCTTTCTTTGTTCATGATATAAGGTTGTATTTTGGAGTAGCACTTAGTCCCAATCCATCTTGTGCCAGTGCTGAGATTTTTTTCTTTTTTACAATAGAAAAAGATGAATTTATTGAATTGTATTTATGCAGTAGAATATTTTCTGAAGTGTAGCTCCCCTGAAACAGAAAGAAAAGAAAAAAAACCCCAAAACACAAGAGGGAGAAACAAAAGCTTTTGTCTTTATGAACTCTATGGACTTCTTTCTGTTTGTCTTGGTATGTTTCATCTGAGGAAAAGGGAAATTTCATTTGCCAGACTGCTCTGAGAGGAGGTGAAGGTGGGTAGAAGAAAAAGGGTTGTCAGTGTTTCCATTGAGAATGCTGGTGCTACAGTTGCAGTTGCTGGAGAGCAGTTAAACATAAGCTGGTCACCATAATGTAAAGCAGTTTCTCAGGTGGGCTTGCAAGTGTAAAACTTCTGATGGTTCCTGAAGATAAAACATGGGATGAATAACTGCACTTCATGCTCAGTACTTAAGGATCAAGTTTGGTACCAATAGAGAAGGGTTAGGGAACATCAGAAGGTATTTTGGATCCTACATTTCTCTTTATCTTGACTCCATCTTTATTGAGATGCTCAGTTTGGCATAAGAACTGAGGGTCTGCTCCTTCCCAGGCACTTTCTCTCTGGAGGTTACTCCTTTCTTTTGTTCCTGAGCAGAGTGCTAGCAGAAGAATCCTCACAACTAACCTTTCTGTGGGGAGGATGCAGTAGGTGGCAGGAACATGAATGCTTGTAAGCTTTAATCAACCTCAGCCAAACAATCCCAGAAGAGGAGAGCAGAAGGGCTTAAGTGAAGTTGGGCATGCTGAAGATTGACAGAAGGCGGCTGGGGCAGTGTGAGCCTTTGGGGGTGGCTCCAAGCTGGAGGGATTGACTGAAATCAGAGTGATTATATTACTAATTTTAATCATGACTTAAATCAGCAAGCAGGAAATCCTGATTAAATAATTGTTTTTAATTTTATTTTGCATTTGTGCTTAATTATTTTTCCTAAAGAAAAGTTGATTCTAATTGGTCTAATTTGATCGTGCGTCTTACTAGGCAGGAGGGTACACATCTATATGCATTTATTTAAGTAGTTATGCAGCTTAGATTCTTATGTTTAAAAAACATAATTCCCCATGCCTCAGACAGCTTTTAGCTAGATAAAAAGAATCCTAATTGTACTAGGTATATAAGAAGAAATAAATATATCCAAATGTGTTTTGCGTTTAAACCAGATCAAGCAGAATTATCTGCAGTTTGTAAGGTCAGTTATTTCTGGTCACCATGCCTTACAAGATTCAGAGTTAGTAGATCAAATCTAGTCACAGTTTCTTCTTGTTCATCATTTGGAAAAGAAAACCAGAGTTGTCCATTGCTCCTTGGCAGTTCCAAGGGAACCAACTGTTGAAGTGGTTGAACAGACGAAAATGCCAGAAGCAGTTGCTGGTGAAAGCAAGTCAGCTGCTTCAGAGCTCCGGTTCGGGTGGCTTGCCGGTGGCTTCCAGCGATTCGGTGGTTTAGCTGCCAGCAGAGCATTAAAGTTTATATCATTTGAGTGTATTTTTCCCTTGTATGAATTTAATGGATCGTAAACTTTAAACCTCACCATAGATTCTTATTGCTTCAAGCTTAGCTTAAACGTTTTAACGCTGGAGTGTATTTTTAAATATGCAAATAAGAACAGTTATCCACCCTGTGCTCAAAAGGCCTTTTTAGCTTTAGCTGGAGATGCTCTGAGGCCAGCAAGTGGCCCCTAAAGACTTAGAGGGAAAGTTAGGTGTTGTTGGATGATTACACAACTGTGACACGAATCTGGTCGCTTTGGAATGGGAAACAATTTACTGGAGCTTTTACGTGAAACTGAGCGTCATGGAAAAGGTCAGTATTCCCTGGGACTGCTTCTGCTTGCTGAGAGGTGGCTGCAGGAGCATTAAGCAATGTATCTTGCCTCATCATATCTGCAGTTTTAAGTGGGTGGAAGCTTAAAGGCTGCTGTGCTTTCTTTGTAATGTCCTTAAGAACAAAGCACACTGCACATCACATTTTAAGAGATGAAGATGGTGGTAGAGAAACTCAAGAGTGCCTTTTACAGGAAATGAAGCCATAATTAGTTGGAGATTGGCAAGCGCTAGATCTCCTTTCTTTGAACTTCTAATACACTGTACCTATAAGTGGAACATAAGAGAAAAATCTTTTCTGAGGAATGACAGGGAATCTTGATGCTTAGAAAAATCCGTTGTATGATGTCATATACACTCAACCTGTTAGATACTTAACTAATTTTATGGCTGTACCATGAGCTCAGAGCATCTAGATGCTTCAGGAGCTGTGTCCTGCAGCTGTAGCTTCTGATGGATTGCAAGTTTTTGCTTGTGGGTTGTTGTTTTTTTTTAAGTCCTAGAACCTGTGAACTCTATGCATAAGGGCAACACATTGGAAAGTAATGTTAAATATAAAAAAAAAAACTTAAGTTGCTCTTCATAACTCCTGTAAGTCTGAAAGAATATAATTTAGATCCTGGTCTTTACTTGATGAGTCTCTGATGCCCTTGGGATCACTCAGCTTTAACAGCAGAGTTGCTTCCCGTTTTGCTTCACCACTACTGAACTTGGAGCTCTTGAGTCCTTGGAGGCAAACTCAGATGATGCTACAAGCAGGATTTCTAATATTCTTTCTTTAGGCTAATCAGGCCTGTACATTGCACAGCTGTATTTGTTAAGTATTGTTTTCTCTAGTTAATGCTTCCTTCTCATATGTTGCACAGTTTTATCCAAAATTTTGCAGCTGTACTTCAGCCAGGTCTTTGCTATTTATTAGCTTATTCATAGTGCAAGTAATGAGAGAAGTAATGTCCTCTATTAAGTTGATATATTCATTGTAAAGCAACTGAAAACTGACACATTATTAATAAATATTCTCTTTAACGTCAGTAGAAACATGTGTGACTAAATCTACATGGAAATATAATTACAAATGTTTGTTTAGACAGGAGGAATTTTTTTAGTTGGCACTGCTAACTTACAGCAAGCTTTATATTTTCCTAAGTGGTATCATTGTAAATATCAAATGTATTTGCACATACAGAATTGTAATGTAACCAGTTTGCTTGACAAATATCTAGTATGCATGGTGAAAATAGAGTAACTTTGAAATAGGTTTGGGGTTTTTTATCTTTTACAAATATATTTATTTATGTAGGAAAAAATGCAGGTATTATGCTCGAGGTCTGAATTTGTAGGCAGATTCCTTTGGTCTTGATGGGTAAGGATTTGTTTTTAACAGCTCTGTTTAAAATTGTATTAAAAGATGTACCAGAAGTTTTGAAAGTTTTTGAAGTAAAAGTCTGTAGTGTTGGTTTTTCATAATGTTCCTCTTACTTGTCACAGGTTGCCCAGAGAAGCCCTGGCTGCTCACTACCTGGTAGTGTTCAAGGCCAGGTTGGATGAGGCTTTGGGCAACCTGGGCTAGTGGAGGGTGTCCCTGCCCATGGCAGGGGGTTGGGACTAGATGATCTTTGAGGTCCCTTCCACACCAAACCATTCTATGATTCTAAGAGTGGGGATTAGTCACCAGGGTTTTGGTTTGGTTTTGTTTCCATTGCAAGTGAGTTATTCCTTCAGCTGGCTGTTGTCTGGGTGTGGTTACCGTGTCTTTGACACATGTTTTAGAAACTTTATGATTGTTAGTGTTGTATTTTAGTGTTAGCAGTTCTTTTTGCAGTACTGAATTATAGCAAAAGGCTATCTTGTAGTTTTCTGCAAGCTTTAAATAAAGTGGAGTGATTCTTGTTATAGTAGCTTTGTATTTAGTATTATGAAGTGCCATTATGAGGAGTGGGATCTTCATATTTTAAAGTTGGTATAGGATAGAAATAGAATTAATTCCTGAAGATGCAGGTTCTGAATTTTTCAATGAGATAGAAAAAGCACTTTTTCCTGTGCATGTTATTGCCTCAGTATGTGATTGCTTTTTGTGAAGTTCATTGCCTATTAAATTTACCTCTACTTATGTAATCAGATTGCATATTGCCTCTAATTAAATTTTATTATTAAATGATTGTGATACTAATAATGCCTAGGAGAGGTAACACCAGTATTCAAACTGTGAAAGACTAATATCATGGTCTTTGCTTCCTTTTTCAATGGTATTTTGTATTCTGCATCCATAGATATTTTTATTTCAGTTGCTGGCTTGATGCATGCTGTCACATCCAGAACGGCCAAGTGGTTAGTACTAAGGAAGAAGCGATTTTATGTATTCTGCATGTACATGCTTTTATATATACACAAAAAGTGTGTGTGAAGTCTTGATGAGCTGTCTGTTTAGTCATTAGGAATACTAATGTTGTTAGGAATGCCCATCCCCCTTAACAGTCTTACAAACAGCCTAAGGTTACACAAAAACCGAAGCTGCTTTTTAGTTGTTCTAAATGTTCTAAATTCCTGTTGTCTTTTATTGCATACTACATAAAAAACTTACTTCATTTTTTCCAGATATGTCATTTTGTTAAACCTGATGCTGGTTATTCCAGGTGATACAAAATTTGGCTGCTAGATTAATTGTCCTATAGTTTAACCCTGTCTAGAGTTTTAGCTTTTTATATTGCTGTTCACTTCTGAGCAAATGAATAGAAACGTGGAGTTCCCAAAAGCAGAGTCTGGTTGTGTGTTAGATTATATATTAATATTATTTTGGAACAGGCTGCCCAGGGAAGTGGTTGATTCCACATCTCTGGAGGTGTTTAAAAGATGGGTAGATGCAGTGCTTGAGGACATGGTCTAGCAGTGGACGTGGTGGCGGTAGGTTAATGGTTGGACTGGATAATCTTAAGGGTCTCTTCCAACCTTAACAATTCTGTGATTTTATGATTTTGTATTTCTTGTATTTTTCTCCCCATTTGTTTTACTTGAATCAAATATCTTAATTTGGGAATTAAATGTTGAAGCTGTGACAACAAAATAATTCCCAGTAAATGACCTTTTTAGTGATTTTTTTTTTTCTTCTCCTGTGTCGTGTGATTGAAAGTTGACCTGATTTGTTCTCCTGGCTAAAGCACAATGTGCTGTTCTCTCTGAGCCTTTCACTTGTTTTTCTCTTCTAGAGAAGTGCAAACAACAGGCACCAGTCCCTGCCAGCGTCTGACACCACCCTCCTGCTGTTTTCCTTAAATCTCTTTTTCTTCAAGTTTGTTCATACAACAGAAAAAAAAAGAAAAGTGAGAATTGCTATTTTACCTTTTTGTTGTTCTTGTGGCTTTGAAACATCTTCCTAAGGGAGTCAAGTGATGAGGCAGCAGTAGCAGTGACTGTCCAAAGTTGTGGAATGTGGTGGTGCGCCACCATCCTGTGTGGCTCTCTGGGTGAGACATGTGTACTTTCCAACCAGGTCCCTCATCCTGTCTCCTCCTACCACTGGCTTCTCTTCCTGACTGGTGCTGGGCCACAGAGGTGACCTCAGTCCCTTCCAACCCCTCTGTTTCCCTTGTGCTTTTCTCAACTGTCATTTTCCTCCTTGAACCAGACTCCCTGCTCAGCTTTCATTTGTGCATGCTGCTGGTTTTGCTGGAGGGAGGGTAAGTTTTGATAAAGGGAGCAGGTTTATGCGGTAGACACAGGAACGCTTTGGATATTCAAGTGTTATGGCCAGTGTTCCACTGGAGGTGTCCTCAGTGATGTGGTTTTGCAAGAATTTAGGCAGCATTGTCTCCTGTTGTGTCCCACAGCTTGTCACCATGCTGGAACTCCTGCTGTAGAGCTAGCAGCAGCGGTAAGTGCTTTGTGCAGGTAGGAGTTCACAGCCACAGGTGTCAGTGTCTAGAGAAGCTGAGGAGCAATGTTGATGTATCTTGGGTGTCAAAATTCGACTTGGCCGCCAGTTAGCACTTGACAAAAGGTGAAATCCAGTTTTAAGATTGTTGTGGATAAAGGTCCAAATAAGGGGGTTTTGAGAAATAACAAATTTTGTTAGTATTTTTCAATCTTTAATAATGGAGATTTTTCAGGATTTTTAGACTTCTAATTACAGGGGAGTCAATACAGTTGTTCATTGTTACATCCACTGAGTCACTAAATCTATTGGGTTTGTTTCATACATGACCCAAAGGCACTGAGTGGAGTTACTTCTGACCAAGTAAGACATTTTTAGTGTGTTCTCTCATTTGGTAAATGATCATGGTAGCAAGTAGTGAGTACTACATGCTACAAAACACTTTATGTGAAAGCAGTAAAAAAATAGTGAATTAGTGATTAAGGTAACTACCAAATTAGGTAGCGTGATTAACTGGTAGGAATGTAAATTTTGGTTTTTTCTAACAGTTATGCCAAAACCTGCATAGTCTACTCAGTTGTTTGTGTTTGTGTGTGCCACCTCACATTTAGAAGTTTTTCTGTGTGTATTGTGTTATCATGTGTGAATTCTAACTGTGGCAGTGGTGTACCTGCAGCAGCCACAGCCGCTGTCTTGCAGGGCACATAGTGTGTGTTGACCCTGCCGAAGGCTGTTACCACTGGGCAAAGGCAGGGTGAGGAGAGCAGCCTCCAGTTTGTCTTTTTTCACTAACCGGGAACTGCTGTTGGTGAGACTATCTTTCCTTCCCTGGTTTTATTCAGTTGCTTTTACTAGTTCTGAAATTTCAGTTTTCTTTGCTGAGAGATAGTCCCTAAAGTAGCAGGTCTGGAGCATGTGATGTGTGCAGCAGGTACCCCTGCAGACTCATCAGGCTTTACCCTTGTTGGACTGTATTGGTCAGGAACTGGTCTCATTGGTACCATCTGTCTTTTCTAACTGATGGATGAACTGGTGGAAACAAGCCTGACTTGATTCTGGATCCTCTGTTACAGATTTGTTGATAGATTTATTCAGTTTTCTTAAAAATCTGTCCTGCGTGCTTAGCTTGGTGTTTAGTCCTCCCCAAAGTCATGAGTATGGAAGCAGTTGTTTTAAATGTAAGCCAGGTGACATGTGTCCCAGTTTGCCAACTGTTGATAAGTTGTGCTGCTGCCTCCCAGTAGCACTGCTCTGGCTTTATCAAATTGGCTGTTGAAAGTAGGTTCCAGAAGCCCATTTCAGCCATCTGGAATTTTATGGTCCTCCCCTGCCTCTGGTGACAGACATTTTAAGGAGAAGTCCTGCTTTATATTCCTATAAGTTGGGCAAGAGAACTGGGATAACACTTGGTTTTGCTTAAATTATGGCTGCAGTGGTCCACAGAAGCTTGTGTAGCATTCTTATCCTTTAACTAGAAAGAAAAGTGGTAAGTTTCGTAGGGTGAGTGCTGTGCAGCTGACTGTTCTCATGGTGGATGATGTTAAATGCACATAAGTATTTTTGCTGGTGTCTTGAAACCTGGATTGTAATTTTTTTTTTATTTGCAATATCAGAGACTTAAAACTCTGCCCTTTCCTTATTTCTGGTTGCCCTTAGGGCTTTAACTGCATTTATGTTATGAAATTTTATTCACGTGGTACAGACTTTGTTCCAGGAAGTCTGTTTGCTCAGTCGGCAAGATAGGCAGATCTCAGGAAGAGACTATGCTGAAAGGAATGAGAATCCCCTCCCCCTTTCTTCTAAAACGTGAATGAAAGTGATAGTATAGCACAAAGGAAAGCTGGTTTAAAATTAGGCAATGAGCTCTGGATAGGAGAAACGGCTGTAATGCATATTTCTTTAATGATAATGCTGAGCAATACTAAACTGCATTTTTGACAGATGATTGCATAGAATCTTTTCTGTGAACTGGGTGGGTGCTGAGTTTTTCAAATGTTCAGTACACAAAGTTGCAACTGAATTCAGTGTATGCTGTTGATATCAACAGGCTTTGTAGCTGTGCTGTTAAAAAGGATAAGTAGAAAGTTTAAAATATTTTTCCTCTTAGCCTTAAACTTGATTTTTCAGTGATTCGTGTGATTTTATATGTCTTCCCCCCGCCCCATCTGTAGAATGGGATCAATGCTGCAAGGTCCTAGAAAAATGTAGGTGTAGTCCTTAATGTCAGCTTTGTGTGTCTGTGTGTAGTTTTCTATTTGGAGCCCTGTTCAGAGGCTTCTCCCTACAAAGGACTTTGGGGAAATTAGTTTCTTCCCCTATTCAGTGAAACTTGGATTGTTGTGTCAGTTCAGACACTGCTGGTTGAGTTGTAAATTTGAAAAAGAAAACCAAACCACAAAGCCCTAAGAACAGTATCTAGTTGCCTGCTTCTTTGAGCACCACCGCTAGCCTCTCTGGACTGGGTGCCTACAAGAGATAAAGAGTGTGCCATCCCCTTGCATGTACATGTCTCTACTCGGCTTAGTGGCAGGGTCCCCACTGCGGGAGGTGCCTGGTGGTTTCTCACAAAGCTTGTGATTCTGCAGTCTAAATCTCATGGGGAAGGGGCATGGGTAGGCAGTGTGTGTTTCAGATGTTAGTATTCTCTATGCCTTGTGTGCCATACAGGTATTTTGAAAGGAGGAAACTGACGGTGTCAGGGTTCATAGCTTTTTGGTTTATGAAATGGTGTAGTTCAAACGGCAGAAGGGTTTGTGAGTCTTGTGGTTACAGCTAGAGGTGAACTACTGTCCTGATTCAGTCTTAGAGGTGTAATAAGCTTTTTTGTGTGTTTGATGTTAAACTGTGGCCTCATAGGAGTGTGTGTGGGGGTTGAAGCTATAATCGATCACTATTTTGAGTGAAATAGTTTAATATATTTGGAAAGACTTGAGATTATTTTCTTTTATTTCTTTTTTGTAATGGTGAGAACAGTATAGGTTAAGAGTTACATACTGTAACCAGCAGTTTATGTCCTGTATGCTCCAGGGAGCAAGAGTGCTTGCTTCTACCTCCAGGGTCAGTGGGCTGTCTGTGCTGGGCAGACTTTGAAGATCATGGGGGCAGATAGGGCAGTAGGAGCTACCGAAGTAAGGAGATTAGGAAGTTTAGGGAATTAACCACTCAAACACACTCCTATTGACACAAATACAGCTTTCAGATACCAAGTGACTGGTATTATAACTCAGAAAAATAAGATACACTTATTCTGTGAAAGAGTTGGGGGTGGTGTGGACTGCCTTTCTACCCTATAGGTACCTTCCAGATAAATTTATTTGGGGAAAAGGTGCACAATTTATATTCGATCCTTCCTGGTTTACTTTTTCTGCGGAGTGCGGGTAAGAACCAAGAACCCTGTGGGAAGAGGCATTGCTTGCTCTCTTCCTGCTTTGTAGGTGACCTCTGCTTTCAACTTCCTTTTTGCTCCTTCCTTGGATAGCAGAAACTACTGTTTATGTTTGGTTGATGACTTAAACTGTTGAAGTTCCTGGTTTGTTTCCTTAAAACTGAATGCGGCAAATTAAATTTGCTGTACTTTCTGCTGTTTTTCTAGGTAGATGGTTCTTCTTCAGAACTGTGCCAGGGCTTTTCAGCATAGAAACAGATGGAAATTTGTGAGTGTTTGCTTAGAGTGTGGTGCACTTTTTGACAATATCATAAAACTGGTGTTGTCTTGTGACGTGCTAGTCTGCTTTGCCAACAAGTGACCCATAAGCTTGCGATGTGCTTTGCCCTGCTCGCTGGCTCTTCCTCAAGGGGACAGGGAGCATCTGGTTTTGCAGCAAATGAAGCTGAAATGGGCAGATTCTGTGTTGCTCTTTCAGTTTGGATACCTTTTACAGAGCTGTCGGGAACCAACAGTAACTGCTGTGGATTCCTCTACATAGACATGAAAAGGGAGCTGGTAGAGGTAAGCAGGCAGCTGGTCATCTGCATGTGTGCAGCCCAAGCTGTATTAGTTTTATCTATCTTGACATAATGTTGTGTTCAAGGGAGATGTTTGCTACCTAGGAAGACAGTCTTTCAGTGTTCCTGCCACAGATGTCTTGTGTGTGCTTTCTGTAAATGGAAGTAGGCTTTTCTTACCTTATAGGGGGGTTGTGAGTAAGAGTTTCTCGTCTTTGTATTGTATATTTGTTTATCCATTGTAGTAGTAGTACAGTGAAATACAGAAACACTGAAAGTGCTCCATGGAACACCAACAAGGAGCTTTTTACTTTTGATTGACCAGGGATCTCCAGTAGGCTCAAAAGACCCAAAGGGTTTTTTCATGTTTTCTTCTTTTTTCTAGCTTGGTAGCATACAATCATAAAGCAATGGATCTAGTGTTGTTTTTCTTTAACCAGAACACTGTTGTTGAAGAAAGAAAAGTTACTGGGTTTTGGCTTTAACTGTGTAATAAATCTTCCCTTTCCGTGAGAAAGCTGTGTGAAACCTAGATGTAATTGTTTAAGGCTTTACATGAGACTTTAGAGAAGTTAGTATCACATTTATGCAGGTACAAACTATTGTGGTCAGAGGTGACAAGAAACATCAGGAGGATATACTAGTTGGCTACCCAGTTGCTGCCAAAGCTGACAGTTGTCTTGAACAGAAATTTATTAAAAGCAGTTTAAATTAATGCTTTGTATTTCTGATTATTCTGTCATTGTAGCAGATGTTCAGATCAGATGCTGTCATTAAAAAAGAGTTTCACTGAAGATGCATTTGTTTTTTGGTATCTGTGTAGTTCTAAAGGGACTAAATACTTAGAGCAGTACTTAGACAGTGAGAGTCAACTAGTCAATAAACCTGCTCTCAGTGTCACTGCCTTTAGCTGTGAAGGCTGTAACATGGTCAGTGAAGACTGTTAACAAAGCTACTTGTTTCTTTGAAATACTCTGTCTTGACAGTTGACTGTTAAGCGGTAGAAGTTGGTGGTGAAAAGCCACCAAAATCCTGCCAAATCAGAACCTACTCTTTGATTGCTGTTGGCAGAGAACTGTTGCAAGTGAGTAATCCAGCTTCTAAAAAGAGCAGGAAAATATGACACTTGGGTTTACGCAGTGACAAGTTTCAAAGGAATGGATACCATTCTTTGTAATGAACACATTCAGGATATCACCCGTTGTGTATGTTCAGAGGGTTGACTTTCTTATTCAAGCTTGTTCTGCATATGGTATTCTAGCCAACAACTCAGGAATGCTGGTTTTTGTGAGTTGGGTTTTTGTTGTTGTTATTATTATTATTATTATTATCATTATTATTATTATTATTATTACTCTTAGTTATATGAGTTCAAAATTAGACTTTTTAAGTAGGACATTTCCAGAAGTATCATCCACTGATGATACTTTTCCATGGAGTATTTTTTGAAGTGGCTTTTCTGTTTGATATAGGAGGTCTCTCATGATGGGAAAAGATCTTGCAGTTTGGGATTTTGACATAGGAAGTACACTGTGATTTTTACCTAACTCAGTTTTGGTTTTAAGAGCTTAGAAGGGATTGATGGACACAGAGTGATTTTTGGATGTGGGTAATTCTTCTTCCAAGTAGACTGTTCTACTCTTGAGCACACCAGATGTTTGTGTTACTGTGCCTATGAACTGTTCTGTTGCATTCGACTTTTATCTAGTTTAGGTGTGCAGGAGGCTCCACTCTTCAGAATGTAGCCTCATCACTGCTGTCGAGGGGTGGCCATTACTAGATACTAGTAATGTACTGCATGTTCTTTCAATTGTCCTTTTTCCCAGCATTCATCATGCCTAAACATTATTCAACAGACTCAGGAAGGACCTTGTCGTGGTTCTGTTGCTCATAGCAGTATTTGCTATGCTAACGCTTCCTGTACATGGTGCACGTGGAATTGTGTCAGAAGTCTGGGGAACAGATAGGTAGATGTTGAATGTTGAGTGCTATGTCTTCTGCATTCAGCTCTGGGGCTCCCAACATAAAAAAGGCAGTGAGGTGTCAGAGTGATTCCAGAGGAGGGTCCTATGAAGACAGTCAGAGAGCTGAAGCACCTCTCCTGTAAAGACAGGCTGAGAGACTTGGGCTTGTTCAGCCTGGAGAAGATAAGGCTCTGAGGAGGTCTTATTGCAGCCTTCCAGTACTTAAAGGGACTTTGAATGAAACTGGAGAGAGGCTCTTTACAAGAGCATGGAGTGATAAAAAGGAGGAATGTCAGTTTCTGATCAGATTGTAGTAGGGCATTCACATCATCATTCTATGCTTTTGTCAGTGAGAGGCACATCAAAAGAAGGCTGGAAGAGGATAGATTTTAGGTAAGATGTTAGGAAGAAATCCTTCTCTGTGCGGGTGGTGAGGCACAAGGCATCACCAGTTTGTGTTGGGAATGGTTGCATGCCTGCTTCGTCCCCAATTACAATAGGATAAACCCTTGGGGAGATACTGTCCTCTCTATTGTATGAATCACTCCCTGAACTCAGAATGAGCCATTCTGAGTTGTCCTTGTAGCATATACCCACACACATGAGTATATGTTGCTGTTTTATAGCCATTTAAAGGCAGCTTGTAAGTTCATCTCGCTCTGCTGTCTACAACCATCTGATGAGAAACATAATGGCTGAGGGATCCTTGGAATAGGGCGCCTGGCTGAAAGGCAAGGAGAATTAAACATTCTTAAGTTATTACTCACAAAAGTCTCCTAGCTGATCCGAAGCTGGACAGAGTGGTTTATTCATAAGTCTTTCTTCAAGGCATTAGCAGAGGTTCCCTCAGGAATATATTTCTCTGTAATTCACTTTTCCTTTCCAGGTTGTTGACCAGACAATTGAAATCCAAAAGAGACAGCATGGAGAGGAAGTCTAAAGATCATTAACAATTTTTTTAGCATTAAAGAATTTATTTCTGTTGTCAAATGATTTGCTTACCTATCTAGCAGCCCGAGTGATCTTTGTTTCAGATTTCTGGACTGTTGAAATGTTGGGACAGGGGAAATAGCATTTTTAAAAAGGGAGCTTTAAAAAATTATCAAGAAGAACTTTAAATAGACTACATCTTGGGAAGAGGAGGACTCAAGGAGTATTTTGCTGTTCTTTCAGCACCAGAGGAATGGTGCCAGTTCATGTTGAATGGTGGAGTCCAGGTAACCCAAAAACCTATACATAATGCACTTCCTCAGCAACTCCCTAGTTCACGGGACATGTATCAGAAGTCGTGTTATGTGGTTTTTATCACCCCATGAGAAAAGCCTACGTTTTCCTACTTGTTAAAATACAAGTTTGCATCCAGCAGTCATTCACAATTTTATGATATTTGTCAAAATCTGCTGTCTTATGATGTTTACAGGGAAGTTTTGGTTTTTTGGTTGGTTTTTTTTTTGTCTTATGATTTGTTAGATTTACCATAGTTGTGCTTTTTTAGGTCAACATTTACTAGTTATATTACTTCCTTCCCATTGGCTTTACATAGGTGAAAGCCTGATCTGTCTGCCTGCTAATTATCCAGCTTTTTTCCAACTTTTCTTTGACCCCCCCAAGCCTCCCATAAGCAGTAGTCACCTTCTGCTTGCCTGCATCCCTCTGCGCGGAGGGATGGACAGTTTTTCTTCTTTTAAGATAATCCATTTACAGAATAAAAGCCCTCTTTAGATTATTAAGAAAAACGTTTTAGATTCACTTAAGCACCTTGACAGTTGTAGGGGATGTGTTTGTTAGGAATCCAAGTGCCTAAATAGAGATAATTTCAGTGAGAAATACTATCTCACAACATTGTTCAGCACCTGAACAATGTTGTGTTTTCATTGTGCATTTAAAGTGACTCTTGATTAATTAAATGGATTCTGTTCTTTCCTGACCCTGGGCTTAGATATGTGTGTGCCTCATTAGGAATTTCTTAACACTTCAGATCATTTCAGTTAGTTTCTCATGAGCATGAGGATGTATTTTTCCTCCTGTTGCATCTGCAGCTGCTGTTTGACCTCAGCTATAGTTAAGATTTTCAACTCAAATGCAGTAGCCTGAATTTTTTCATGTTACCTGTTCAGAGGTTGTAGTAGCTGCATAGTCCTGTGTAAAAGAAGTTAATGCTCTTCACTGGAAAACCAGTGATTTTAAGCATTTCTAAATTTCCCAAGTTAAACTTTGTCATGGGTAATCTGTGGTTGTTCTGTTAAGTATTTTGGAAGAACTGGAACCCTGGGGCCTTAGTAAATGGTGTCCTATAGACTTTGGTTATGTAGCTATGGTTAGGAGGTAAATCCAGGTTTAGGATTTGTTTGTTTTACTTCAAATGCCAGAGATTGTGTCTTGCTGTCTGTCCTGTTGACTGCTGATTTAGGTTGAGTGGGACCTTCTTGACTTGAGAGGCTGCTGTACTGAATGATGCTGGCCTCAGGATCAGGATCACAAATGGTGATGCACTTCAAAGCCTTCTGCTAGGGGTGGGCTGTTATCTTGCAATTGAACTCCTCTCAAATTACTGCTGCTTGGCTTTGTGCCATCATACTAGCATCTCAGCTTGCTGTCTTAGCACATTAGGAGTTTTCAAGCCTGTTTTCCGATTATGTTTTCTGTGATTCCCCAAAACATACTGTAGAAAAAAGACTATTCAAGATGAGGTTTAGCAGCAGAGGTCAGCTCTATGTTTCACGCTTTTGTTCATTTGTTTCTCAATCTCACAGTTCAAATTTTCTATTTTAGATGTAACAGGAGTAATTTTTTCCAATTTAAAGATGGAGAAATTTGCATTCACTCCATGCCATTTGATGTCTCAACTGCGTTTTGGTTTGTCATGCTTTTTCACTTGATTAGACTTGTAATTTAGAGCTCTGTATATTCCTTCCCTGACAACTTGTTCTGAGTTGCTTTATTCCCTATTGGCTTTCTAAGGTACTGAAGCATATGTAAAGTATAATCTGTAGTAAATAGAAAGTTCTACTATTAATAGGAAGATTCCTTGATTAACATGATGATGACTTGCTAACATTTACCTAACTACAAAATACTTTGTTAACAAATAGTTTGTTCTCTTGGAGGTGGAAATGTTAGCTTCATTATCTTGTTTTCCTGGAGAATGAAAAAGTTCTTTCTGGTTCATTCTGCAATAAGGAATGTCCAGAGAATCAGCAAAATAAAAGAATGAAGTTGAGTGTGTGGTTTGGTTAGTATGGGTTTTTTTGTTGTTGTGGGTTTTGGTGTTTTTTTTTTTTCTAAACAGGACAAGAGATTAGCTGACTTAGAAAATACATGTGGATGCAGTGGCAAGGTACATCTTTGTGTTGGTGAAAGAAGAAAACTAGTTGTGTGGGCATTTTATTTTGAAGACTGAGCATTTTAAAATCTGTATTTTTAGTAATTTTCTGTAGTATTCTGCATTTGATATTTTAAAGCTTTCATTTTATCTGTTGGTACACATGTATTCCAGAATGACAAGAGCTGTCATGATGAGTTGTTATGAAGTTAAATGTAAGGACTTTAGGGATTATATTGCAATGCTGTTAAACAGTGGTTTCTATACTTGGAATGGTCACCATGCTTAGTCTGGTGGTGTTCATAACTTTGGTTTGTTTTGATAGACCTTTAAAGGTATTTTTATTTTTTTTTGAAAAGGGGAAGCTGCTTTCCTTGCCATTTGAAATGGTGGGGGGGAGGTTTGATTGGTTGGTTTGGTTTTATTTTTTCATTGCCAAACATCACTCTTTTAAATGGGTATTACATTCGCCGGTCTAAAGGGTGCTACTGTCAGTGAAGACACAACTTGGTGGTAATATCAGTATTAATGTGGAATGTTCCTAAAAATGTATTGGACAAAATTCTCATACCACGTATGTTTCCATAAAATCTGAGTGCCTTCTTGGAGTCCATCAGGAAATTTGATTTACGGTTGAGCTATTGTTGAACTGTCGTCTTCTCTTCAATAGATAGAGCTCTGTGTTGATGTATTTTCCTTTGGCATTAGAAGCTATATGCAGACCAAACCAGTATGCCTTTCACTTAAGTTTGAAAGGTGGTTTGTGCTGGCCTTGAATTCAGGAGAAGGGGGCCTCAGTCTAATCAGGAGGGTTGTTCTAAGAAGAATCTGGCTTCTTCATAATGAACTTTATCTTCATTGTAGAAAGCTGACAATGTGTGAAGCTGTTGATCTTTCTTCATCTAGAAGCTGTAATTGATTGCCAGATAACAAGAGTCCATTCAGGGTAGTAAGAGAGGCAAAGATAAAAATTGAGTCTTGGAGCTTGATTCCATATTCAGTGGAAAAGAAAAACATGTTTGATCTGTCTTTGCTTTTGGGTCTGTAACGCTGCTCTGCAATCTTAACAGTGTTCAAGATATTGTAGCACATGTGTGTCCCAAAAGGTCCAGTTTTGTGAGGTGAAAACTAGAAGTTCCAACTCTGCTAAACCTTTTCTCCTAAAATGTCGGGTTTGCTGAATTATGAGCAAATACTTGATTAAATAACTGGATCTTTTGCAGGTATTTGTATATTTGGAAGTGTGGGGCCTTGGCTACAGGTGTAGTTGTATTTAATTATTTTCTGGTCACCAGTTCTGAAAAATTCAAGCCACTACAGAGAATCCTCTGATTCCTTACATCTCTGTTTTGCTAAGGTAGAATACTGTGTAATTGATTATGCTGAATGCACTGAAAAAGCTTATAAATTGCTTCTCTGAATTTATAACTTTTGACATAACCTGCTGCTTAACAAATTCTCAGAGAAGTTTGGAGTTCTTTTCAGAGAACTCTTGCAAAAAAAAAAAGTCCTTTTCAGGAGAACAAATCTGTGTATTTTAAATGAGTTTATAGAGGAGAGTCTGCATATGGTTCTGAAAGATAAATTCATACAGAAGATACCACTGCTTCCAAAAAATGCAATAGCTAGGTGTACTGTTGATAACTTAAAAAAAACCCCAAACTACTAGAAGCAGCACTCCAAAATCAGCGGTGGTTACAAGAAATAAAAGTAGCTTTTTTAGGACTTTTAGGAATTTCCTGTCACTTTTTGGGTAATCTTCTGGGCATTGTCTTTGGAAGACACTGAAAGCTGGAATGGCAGGGGTGGTAGCAGTGCCAGTCTTTCATTTAGCATTGCTGTAAATAAGCTGTAAGCACTGTGTGATGTGATTGCGTGTCTTTTGAGTTAGTTGGCTTTCATGGGTAGGCATGAAGTCAGTTTGAGTAACAAGTCTGGATATGTTTTCAAAAGTACGATATGTCGGGCTTGTGGATGGCAAGGTGTTGTGTGAGCAGGAATATGTATAATGTCTTTTGGTTTAAAAACATATTTTTTTGTCTCTTGCATGAAGTGTCTTAAAGCTAATGGGATCTTTAAAAGTAGGTAACTTGTGCTGAGAACTGAAAGATTGTACAGACTGTGTGTTCTTGAAAAAACAGCTGTGTGTCTGGAGTGAATGGTGTATTTTAAATTACAGCATGAATGAGGAAGGCTGTTAGGCATTTCTTACTAGGACTTGCTGAGTGCTGAAGTAAGGTTTGAATCCAACTTTTCTGTCTTGTCCTTCAGATCACAAGGGTGGCAGAGTGCAAGTTGCTTTTTGGCTCTGGATGTTTGACAAACCAATACAACCCCCCCAAACATAACAACAAACAAACACTCCTGCAGAAATTATAAAGAGAATGGAGTATATTCATTAGCATGTGTAGGCTCTAAAATCTGAACAGAAAAAAACCGAACCAAAACAAAACAGCACTGTGTTTAATGTGTACCATGGGCTGGCAGCCACTCTGCCTGTGTTATTACCATTTCAGACTGTTAAGGTAAACCAGGGGTGCTGATCTTTAGTGTGTGAGACCTGCAGTGCTTCAAATAAGCCCTAACTATCTACAGTGAGTATCACTTTCACATATTTCATAAAATAAACTATATAGGGTATGTTAGTATCTGTTTCTGTAATAAACACATGGTTCGTAATTGCTAGAATTATGTTAGTAATTTTAAGTAAGCTCTGAACTTTGGTAGGCAGTAACTATCAAGTAGGCTAGTAAATCAACATATTGCTAGTCCTGCTTCATTAAACAGGTTACTTTGGCAAATTAAAATCTTTTATTTCAATGTAGCACACACTTAAACAATTTTACTGTTAGGAAATGAAACAATGCTCATTTAAACTTGCCTGACAAATGCTGCTTACACTTTTTTTTCCCATTAAGATAGGGATTACATACATACTAAGAAAGATGTGTTGGGTTTTTTTTTTGTGGGGTTGTGGTTTTGTTTTTTTTTTTGGTAGGGTTTTTTTGTTTTGTTTTTAAAGAGAAGGCTTGTTGCAAAATATGTAAATTTACAGAATATTTTTGTGCATATGAGAAGTGTGCATTTTGGTTTTGAGACTCTTGGATGCAGTAGACCGGAACATTTTAGGAAGCAAGTTTAAAGTGATTCCTGATTGTTCTGCACTGCACATACACATAGTAAAACAGTCTTTATCCTGGAGACCTTACAATCTAAAATATGTAGAAATAGGAAGAATTCTTAGTAGGCAAGTTCAGAAGTGGTGTTACAACTGCTGATAATAAGCCAGCTGTGGTTTCCTCTGTGTTGCTGGAAGAGACCTCCAGCTCTGTGTGTGGCTATTTTTGGGTGAACTCTCCCTCCTCCAGAAGTGGAATACAGTATCCTCAACCTGCCACTTGCAGATTTTTCAAATGAGGGTTCTGCCAAAAACGCCTTAGCCAGACGACTCCTTCCTGACTGTTTTTTCCTTGGTGTGGTTTTCTTCCATGAGAGGAGGTCTGGGTGCTGGGCTGTACAGTAAAGAACCACTGCCACCATGCTAGCCATCATACTTGCCTTCCCATCAGAACAAAGACAACTTGAATTAGCCAATTTACAGAGCCAAGGCTTTCCATACCAGGAAATTTATCTGCAAGGCTAAGAGTGGCCAAAATGTGTGGTACAAAGAAGTCTGTGTAGCTCTGGACTGTTAAAGTTTTGTGAGGTACCCAAGAAGTAACATAAGAACATGTTTCTTGTCTAATTAATGGCAGAGAAAACTACACTGATGCCTTCCTTGTCAGGATGCTTAGCTGATGATTAGAAGTTCACAGGAGCATTTAAACTTTGCATACTGTAGTTTTGATGAGAAGAGAATTTCAAAAGATTTTTTACTTTGCAGCATTTGAGTATAGATAGTTATTACTTGCAGTCGTCTCTGAACCACTTTGTTCTCCTTTAGGACTGAAAAAGCACAAACTGGTTTCCTAGTTGAAAAAAATGAGGCTATATCACTTTATATGGTACTTGAGGGGTATGCTATTAAAATAGCGCATAAAGACTTTGGCATTGAATATCTTGTTTAAAATAAAGCAACTGAAATGTTTCCAAGTGCAGATAAACTGAATGTTCAAGTAGTTGAAAAGATAAAAACAAAGAACACAGTTTGTGTAAATACGGAAGACTATTTGTCTAGATCATCTTTCAGACTCATTAAACAGCCGTAAGTGATTTAAATACAAATTAGAAAGCTGCACATAATGTTGCAGCCTACTCATGTAGGCTGAGCTCATCAGAAACTCCTTTTGTTCCTCCATTTCCTTCCACCTTGTTCTCTCTGCCGATGCTGGCAGCACTGCTTTACCTCAGCTGGCAGGGCTCTGCCGTAGGCACCACCCTCGCAGGGATCTCTCACACTTGGCTCCTCTTGTCTTGCTGCTCTTGCTCCTTGCTTCTCTGCCCTTTGAACCTTCATATAACCCTGCATTTCCTTGCACACGTTGGGGGCTGTGGTCTATCTGATATTCCTTCCCCCCCCCATGATTCTTACTTGTTTGTCTTGGACATTAAAACATTGATATCCTAAACAATTTAAATAATAGGGAAAACAGGATGGCAGAATTGGGAGGTTTTATGCTGGAAAGTGTTTTGCTCCTGTCAGCTAGTTTTTAATGTATAAATAATTGCCTGGTTGGTGTATCACGTGCTGCATGTCTCTTACATGCCTCTAACAGGTTCTAGTTTTCACCAAAATTGATAAGGCTATGCTGATACACAGAACTTGGGTCAGATATTCTGGATTCACTGAGTGCATGTGTTACTAGGTACCAGCTGGTGAGTCATTGTCAAGTTGAGGGTATAAATCCTTTCTTTGCATAGACATGTGATGTTTGACTTGTTTCTAAAATACTCCACTGGAAATATTTTGGAATATAATGAGTTTGTTTATGCTTTCTTAGGAGCAATGGATGAACTTCATAGCCTGGACCCAAGAAGACAGGAGTTGTTGGAGGCAAGATTTACGGGAGTAGTAAGTGGCAGCACTGGAAGTACCGGAAGTTGTAGTGTTGGAGCTAAAGTAAGTTCTAAGAGCAGTTACACAGAACACATCTTTGAAATACTAATTTATCTCATACTATCTCATTTGTATGTTGCCCATGTGATTTACTTGTAAAAATACTGAGGTGGAAAAGCCTCTGAGGAAAATCCCTGTTACTATGTTTTTCTGCTTGGAGATGGGATTGTTTATCTGTGACATGGACATGCAGTTGTTCTTCGTAACAACAAAGAATGGGCTTATATAGGCTCTTCTGTGGTTTTGCTGTAGTGCATATGTAATCAGAGATGGAAGTTTTTCCCAGTAATTAAGTGGAGCTGTCTCTTCTGCAGATGGCAAAGTACTTATGGTACAGTTTGAAGTAGACATAGGGAGTCTGGTGTGACCTCTGTTTTTAAGATTAAACTTGTTTGAGGACTAATATATCTAAGTTAACAAAGCCAAATTCTTTCAGCTTCTCCAGACATTTATATCAATTCTATCAACTTGCATTGTAGACTTTCTGCAGTCTGTTGATTAGTACCTAAACCAGGATGCAACACTTGAGAAAGAACCTTATGATCATTGAATAGTGGGACTTAATTGCCTTCCATATGTCATACATTATCCTTCAGCTGATACATCTGTAAAATAAATTTGCCTTTATTACAAATTCTGTTAAAGTTACTACCTTCAGCTTCCAAGACTGTTTTTTTGCAATACTATCGCCTAGTCAGAGGTACTCTATTTGGTATTTGTGCATGTGAATGTTCTGTACCAGGTATAGTACCTAAAGTGATGTTAAAAAGATCCACTATTAATTTTTTTTTTAGGCACACTTCCCCCATGACAATAGTATTTTTTATTCTGGTTTCAGTATCCTTGTGTTCTAAAAACTTTACACAAACTTGGTTAGTATTTTTTCCTGTTTCATATTTTATTAGCAGCCTAGATTACAGAACAAAATGTTACCTGATAGTAGATATTGATTTATGTGAAACACAAATTTCTTGTCCCTGACATATTCCAAGATCTGTTTGAACAGATAATTATATCTCATCCAGCTGGTTTGCAAATGGATAGCTGGATAAAATAGGGGAGTTAAATATTACTAATTGCTGTGATAAATTTTTGTAGAAGATACTACTACCACAGTCTTCTGATTGATGCACTGTTCTTTTACATAAAGTATTTCACAAATGATCTCAGTATACATTGAAGTATCTCTTTTTCCTGGTTTTTGGTTTTGGGAAGCAGAGGAGAATAGCATTATATAGTTTTGTGATCTATCCCACTGTCAGTGGCAAAATGGCAGTTGTATATCTCTTATTTCTGACCATCCAGTGAATCCAGGCAGATAAGGCAAAGTATAGTTGCTGATCAAGGCTGTGCTTGGAACATGCTTGCTTTCTTTTTTTTAAATACAGTGTTTAGTCTTGTTAGGGGATGTTAAGGCAGGCTTTTCTGATGTTTCTTTTAAACGTTTTTGGTCTGATCTGTAGGGGGAACTGGGAAAAAGTGATGTATAAATATGAGCCTCCACATTGAAGGCAGAAATGAGAATACTTCCTCTTCACATACATACTCAAATCCTTGCATACCAAATTCTCATTTTCCTAACATAGCAAGACAATAGAGGGGTTGCAGCTGCACTTACTGGTAATTTTTGGAAGTAATTAAATTGAGATGGACTTATTTATTTGGATTACTTTCTTGAATGCTTACCCTTATCTGCTGTTTGGATGAAGAATTTTGGAATTGGTTGAGGGAAGCTCATCAGCTTAAGCTTTTTCAGTAAGCAAGGTGGAAATGCAAATATATTACTGAAGTTATTGGTTTAGCTGACTCCCTTGAGGTCTGTCCACATTTGGTCATTGAAGATCTACATATAAGCATTTCTCCATTAGAGACTTCTAGAGGGGGTGGGGGGAACACACATGGAAATTCGATGGGTATAGTTAACATTTCTTGAGCAATTTTAATTTAGAGATGATCTAGTTATTCAGAAGGTCTCGCACATCAGTATTGACCTGCAAACTGATGCAGTGTTGCAGTTTAATGCTTTGAAGCAAGCCACATCTTTGCCTTGGTACTAGTTGGTTTATCTCAATGTATTTGTTCTACATTCCTATATCCAGCAGTATAGTATTTTTTTTTCTTTTAATAAAAAGAATATTAAATGATACTGGTATTTTTTGTTGGGTGAATGCAGAACAGACTCTTTCAGTAAAATGTCCTTGTTGCTATTCTGTGTTCAAAAGATCTTTGAATAAATCAGCCTTAGAAAACTTCTAAATAAATATTGTAACTTGAAACTGTATAAAAGTTTTTATCTTCTTTCTTTTCCTCTTCCACATGAATCTACATTTGTTACTTTGGGGAAATGATTTGTTAAAGAATGTGGAACTATACTGACAGTAGGTTTAACTTTTCTGCCATTGAACAGATTAAAAAAAAAAAAATCTCTGCAGTTACCTAGTGTCTGTCTTGGAGAAAATG
Source organism: Heliornis fulica (assembly GCA_013399135.1). Classification (NCBI taxonomy): domain Eukaryota; kingdom Metazoa; phylum Chordata; class Aves; order Gruiformes; family Heliornithidae; genus Heliornis; species Heliornis fulica. The sequence continues at coordinate 530,489 of VXBZ01000400.1, read as the reverse complement.
AAACTCTCTTTTTCTTTGAAAAATGAAAATTTTAGTAGTCTCCAGCACTATCAGCAGTATTGGCTTTATAAACTGGTCTTGTGGAAACATTTGGTACATTTTTTTCATTGGATGTTTTGCTGTTCCCCAAAAAATACAAAGCGTTTTTTAATGTTCTTAGTTTAAAAGCAATCAAAATACAGAATTTACTGTGCTCTGTGAAAACATCCACCTGTCAAACCTTTACTCCCGTTAAGTCACAAGTGCTCTATCATTTTGCCTTGAAAACATGAAATTTTATTACTGTTGCTTGTTAATGAGTATTAGTAACTGGTTAGCTGTCTTAAAATTCTGTGTATAATGTTTAGTATTTTATTTTTCTTGGTAGGCCTCAACAAATAACGAAAGTTCAAATCACAGTTTCGGAAGCTTGGGATCTTTAAGTGATAAAGAATCAGAGGTAAGTATACAAGGCAGATTCATTATTACATCAAAATTTTAATGCTAACAATTCATAATTTTATGTTCTACTTTGACTTACATAGAAACTTTTACAGTAAAAGGCAAAATACACATCTACTCAGGAAAAAACATATCTTACAAAAAGATACCATCTCTTGGAGGAGAAGACATGACATAAAGTTCCTTTGGATTCTTTGGTCAAGAAACTAGCTGCTGCTGCTTCATCATTATCTATGTTGTTATGCTGTGAGCATACATATAGCTTTTGGAGCTGAAAATGCTTGAACAGTTTTCTGTCTTTTGTTAATAAGTAATAGGGTTTTCATCAGCACAGATAAACATGGACTAGTCTTTGGCTGTATCTTTGAAAATACTCTAGAAACTAGTTTGCTATGTTTTCTTTAAAAATATTTATTCACTCCAAGGTCAGACAGTAGCTGTTATCTGCATTTGTGAAAGCTACATTTGTCACTCTGTTTTCTTACCTGGTACCTCTTTATAATCCAAAAAAAGGATTCATATCCACGTTGTCATATGCAGAGTGCAGATTTCCATGAAGTAGAAGATTTTGCATTTTTAAGATTATATATATTGTAAGCAAGAGCATATTTCTAGCATAGGCTAGACCTGTATTTGAGTACGTGTCATGCCGGAGGGAAAGTTCTTTGGAATGTGCCTTCGGTGTTATTTTCAGGCTTTATTTTGGGGCCTAATTGTTCGTTCATTCGGGCACTGTGAGACACTGATGTTTGCTTTTCATTCTGGCCTGACCAGCAAGTGAATTTAGTTGGTTCCCAATACCAATAGTGTATAAATGTATGTTCTATATGTGTGACTTCATTTTATCCTCTTTGAAAAAGGTTCTGTGCATTTTTGCCTTTGCCTTTCCCAGCTGGATTTTCCTTTCAATTGTTTTCTTAACCGGAAGTGTCTGTCTGCCTGTTGTTTTTCCTCATGGCTTTTCTTAGAAATAATTTGGGCCGTGTTGCAGTTCTGGTGTAGGTGTGGGAATTGGAAGTGTGCTGCAGTAGCCTGAAGGTTGCTGTGCAGTACTGGAATTTCTTGGCAGAAAAATGTCTGTGAGTTGGTTGAGTGACCTCAGAACACTGGCTATATATGTACTAACTTTTTGGTGTAGAAAAATGTTGCTTTACAATTGCGTACATGAGCTAAGGCATCTAAGTTGGAAAGGCCAAGCTGTAACTTCAGCCTGTGCAAAATGCTTTAACCTCAAGCCATGCTTCGACTCAGGGTTAATTTATTAAAAAAAACCCAAACAAACAAACAAACAAAAAAAAAAACCCAAAAACCACACACCCAAAAAAACCCCCCAAAACAAAAAAAAACCCCACGAAAATCTAAAACCTGTGTTCTAAAATAGAAATACTGTTTAAAAAAGCCTGTACAGATCTCCAGTACACAGTACTGGGTTTTTACTTGACATTGAATATTGAAATGCCATTTCTTGACCTATTTTCAGAAGTTATCAGTTGGATTCACTTAAATTATAATTGTAATGCAAATTATGTTAATAATTTTTTACATTATTGTTCTTAAATACCATCTGGTTACTTCTATGCTGTAATCCTATAAAAAGTAAACTTTAGTAAAATGTAAATGGGTTATGTGATTTATAATGGTGGGACAGTGAAGATTTCAAAATAATAGGGAATTCCTCTTGTGGATGGTAGTGTAGAAATACAAAGACTTACTCATGGGAAGCAGTGCTATCATTTGAGGTTGAGAGAACTATTGTATTACAGAAGATTTTGGGAGGAAGAAAGTAGAAATACAAATCTCGGAATGGTTGAAAATAGTTTCTGGTAAGACTGTCGGTTTCTGATCGAATTGTCATACTACATTCATGTCATCGTTCTGTGCTTTTACCATTAAGTGGCACATTAAAAGGAAGCTGGAAGAGAGTAGATTCAGACAAGATGGTAGGAAGAAATCCTTTCTGCTGTGGTATATAGGTTTTAATTTGAGTGTGTATTAGCTACTTGTAGTTCCCATGAATCCTAAATTGGCTACCTCAGCTTGTGAACAACTGTTTCTGGTAGTCTTCCAATAGTTTGTCTATCTCTGCCATTTCTCGTGAAAGTAAATTACTACTCCTTGTTTTGGTTACAGATACATTCTTTTATTTGTAAGTGGTGATTTTTAGTCTCTGTAGATAGTGAATTATTTAGAGGGGGATAGCATTGTCTGTGGCTTGATTCGTCCAGTTTGATTAGTTATTTAAATGTTTTGCTCTGCTTGCTTGTAGCTGTTTAGTTGCTGCAGTTCCAAATAATACAGAACCCTTGTTATAAATGTAATTTCAGAAGTAACTAAAGGTTTGATCTAATTGGAATTTATAATGTATTGCAGAGGAAAACAGCACACTCTGTTTGCTGTCATTGTAAAGCTTCTGGGGGGAGGGTAGGATTTTAAAGAAAATAATTGTGGAAACTCAACTCATTCATTATGCATATGTAAAATATTAACAAGCAAAAAATTTGTAACTATTAAACATACCAGAGACATAAGTGTTAAGAGACTAAAAAATTAAATCTTCAATTTTTCTTACACATGATTTTTCTTCTGTAGTCATGCTGTTTGTTACCAGTCAGTTCTACAATAATGGTAGAAAGTATTTACCTGAACATAGAATAACTAGAAATACTTACCCAAGGATTTTTTTAAAAGGAGAATAACTAGCTGTGAATTTGTATATAAAATGTTCATTTTATAAAAAAGGATGTGAAAAGTCATAGTTTAAAACTGTAAATATGAAGATTGAGGATTAAGCACATTAAAATTGAGGGGTAAACAGGATTGGTGAGTGATGTATGACGCTCTGCTAAGAAGCCACACTGTGGGTAACTTTAATATAGCTTTTCAGTCTAACTTTGGGTAACTCCAAGATTATTTTTTGTCTTGCTTATGAAATAGTAGGTTTTTTATTTAAATCTCAGCTGTAGATAAATCTTCCAGAAGTTACTGAAAGCAGCCTCCTTGTTTAGCGTGAAGATACGCCTCAGCCCTATTAGTCTTGAGTTTCTCGTAATTTTTGATGCCATTCATTAGAAAGGATTCTGGAGAACATTTTCTAGAGATTGATGTGTGCTGTACGTTATCACATGGATTTTGGACTTGGAAAGCGTGAACATGACCTTGTTGGGTAACCTCATTAATAACCTCATTAGTGTGCTAATACTTTTTAGTTTGGAAGGTTAAATTAAACACTGAAAGAAATCAGAAAAGCTTAAGGAACTAGGCATTTATGAATTATTTGAGTTTCAGTTTTAAAACTATAAACCTCTTTAATGTCTGTTTTTTCAATCAAGACATCAGTTACTGTAGTTGGAAACTAATTTTGGTGAGGAAAATTGTGAATATTTAGTCATTAATTAGCTTTTAAACTTTTATTTGCTTCATATGGTAGTAAAGCTGACAGTGTTAAAATGATTACTACAAAATTGAAAGCTGGAAGATAAAAAGAACGTGTAAATGCTTTGTTAAATAGTTTCTATTTAGTTTTGTGGGAAGATAGCGGAATGCTACCTATTTACCTGGAAGTAATCAGAAATTATTAAAGTAGTGTTTCTAACCTATGCTTTTTGCTTTTAGAATCAGATTCTTCAGATAACTTCATTTCCAGGAGTCTCTGTTCCATGGTTTGCTAATACATGATAGCACTGTAAAAAATTTAGATTTTTGGTTAAAAGGGTTTATTTAAAATAAAATGTGTGTAATTTGAACTTTATTTGTAGCCTGATACTACAACAGCTACAATTGCAAAACTTTCCAAAGGTGTTTTGTAAAGCTATTCATGGAGCTAAAAAATGCATAGTATAGTTAAGGGAGACCTTTCTTTTCTTGATATTGTACAGACAGATAAATTTCTGTGGATCACAGGTAACTTAAAGTGGTTCTTTATCAAAATAAGTATTTTAGGATATTTCTAGTAAATTTGTATTTAAAGATATCCACAGAAACATAGGTGAAATGATGGTATAATAACAAAATGAAGCATTGCTGATTGCAAATTTAGTCCCAGATATTAGGGACTGCTTGCTGGCTCCTTGATATTTGTATAAGCAGAGTTCATCTGATGGCTTCTATGCTTTCTCCAGTTAACTGCAATGAGGCTGCTAGGAGACTGAACACAAAGCTGCAGTATCATCCTTGAACCAGAGCAGCTTGTAGAATTAAACTTACACTGGGGAGACTAACTGTTTTGAGTCCTCAGATCAAGGGAGAGCAAATATAACTTAGAGATGCTTCTGATCTCAGCCTTTTCTTGTTATCTGTGTTGTACATCCTGATTGTAGTTTCTAGGCAACTATATGTAATATTTCTGGAATAAATTTTCCACAGATCTGTATCTTTTCACTTATCATTGATGTTTTTCTTTTACTTCCTTGAGATAGAAATACCAAGGGGAGGAGAGGAAGGCACTTTCCAAGTGGATAAATAGTCAACAGCCATATTTTGAGCAGTTGTGCTTTTTTGTGCTTTTTTTCTTTTTTTTTTCCTCCCCTAAAAATTCTAGAAATAGTAGTTTGGTGATCACTTCTGCACTTCTTAAAATGCTTACATTATTGGGTTCCTTTGAAGCACTAAACTTTTTTTTTATATTTATACAGTGTCAATGTGCAGAAAACACCATCAAGAGTCACACAATATTAAGCTTTAAAATACCCACAACACTGATGTGAGATCTTGGTAAAATTTACCCATAAGAGAACTCAAATTCAATGTACGTAAACCCTAGAATGGATGGAAAGGTAGAATTGCATTTTGGGAAACTATTTAAGAATTATTTCTTGCTTTCTTATCTTTTCTAACTTATATTTCTCTGATTGACCAAGGATTGTATTATGTACTTTAAGTATGATCTGAAATTAACATCCCCGCTGAATTGTGAAATCATGATTTATGTATGAGGATTTAAATTTATTTCACAATAATATAACAATAATATAAAAAACAGAGCTGTTGTTGGATCATGTTCTTTTTGTTGTTTCTAGACTCCAGAGAAGAAACAGACAGAACCTTCGAGAGGAAGAAAAAGAAAAGCAGACACTCAGAGTGAAAGCAGCCAAGGTAAACTAAAATATATATGAGTTGGATAGTGATTGCAGGTATTTAATAAATTACAATCCACCGAGTTTTCATTGTGCCTTAAAAATTCTGTATTTTGGCTTGCATAAGACAGGCATTGGATAAATTGCATGTCTTTCATCTTTCTCCCACTTGTCATTGGAAGGGATGAACAAATAAAACCTGAGCTGGGCTGGTAATTGCCCGTAAGAGTACTGTGCCGCTGTGTGCGTAACCTGCAGTTGTGTTACAACTCTGTATGCTTTTTAAGATTTGTAGCCTCTTTTCTCATCCAAAATACCTTCGTGGACTGTATTTTTTTTTCAGTAGGCAAGGGGGGAAAGGCGTTGCTGATTATAATAAGCAATTGGTTGTTTTTCAGGTATATTTTAGTTTTTTTCTTTCTTTTCTGTGGATTATTCTACAGTGTAATTGTTCATAGGAATGGGGAAATTGGGTTGAGACTGATTACCAATATAGTATTTACAAAGGATAGTTCTTGGTTTTCCTCCCTTTAATGTGACTTTTGAGGGTTGGAATGGAGGAAGTTTAACCTCGAGACAAAAATTAATCAGGGAGAGGAAATAGTTTTGATAACATCTGATTAGCTTTTTTTTTTTTTTTTTTTTTTCTCTTAACGT
>VXBZ01000400.1:404874-524313 GCA_013399135.1 Heliornis fulica | reverse complement strand
TGGTTTCTAACTGAGCTAGGAACTGTCCCTTCAGATACATTATCAATGGGCTCCATATCTGGAAGTCTTCATGATGCAACATGCTATTAGTAGAAGAATTATGTAGTTTGTCTAAAATTAATCTCTTTGTAAGTGTTGTTTCAATGAGACCTGCTTTATTCAAAGAACTTGAATGAAATTTCCTATTTCCATTGTTCTAGTAGCCTATCCTTCCGGCTACCAATGAGAGTTGAAATTGGAGACAATAAAAATTTTAGGAACTTTTTAGGGGAGATAACATTATTATAATATCTTATAATTACTGTTTTACTGTTGACAGCAGTGAAACTGAATAGTCTGCACTGCATTATTCTCAGGGAACTAGCTTAGGAAATGGCTGTATATTGGAGGGGTACAGTACACTTGAGGCACAGCAAATACTGCTGTTGTATTGAAAAAAGGAACAAGAGATCCATCTCATTTATATTGTATGCCTAGGATTTTGACTTTGTAATACGCAAAATAATAAAAAAATGTTGAATAAAAGTATTGTTTAGAACATGGAGATAATTGGAAATTGGGTTAAAATCAATGTAAATCTATTCATGAGTGACTGTGCCAAAATAATTTGCTGTTGTTTCTTCAGTGCAGAGTTCTGTAACATGACACAATAACTTTTTCTATACTGAAAAGGAATGCAGTCTGTCTTGTTTATCTAGATGAAAGCAAATTTTAATTTGATAAAGCGATACATGAGAATTAAGCTTGAAGATAGAGATCACTCGAAGAATTATAGGGTAGGTAAAGAACTGGCTAGAGAGCAGTAGCAGCAATGCACACACAATCTGGGTAATTACTGGAGGAGTTGTGCGCTGGTTTCGAATAACTGATCTGTTAAAAGTCTTGACACAAAAAGGTCTGCAAAGTGTTTCTGTTTCTTCACATTTCTTAGTGACGCAAAGTGATGCAGCATTGCCAGTATACAGAAAAAAAATATTCAGTGCTGTAGCAATAGAAAAGTTGTGATAGAAAGTCTCTTAGCAGCTATTGTGACCTATACAAGAGACAAATCCAGTCTTAAGATTTGTCAGCCATCTTAGAGCTGAATAGAATAAATAATTTATGCCATTAGGGAAGGCATTGGTGAAATCTCTGGAATGCCATATATTGGTCAGATCCTCACACTGAAGGAAGATTAATTCACATTGGTGCTGCTGAAGTCCAGTACTGATTAAGACAAAATAAATTCTATTCTCTCATTCTGTTCAATTTATCTCACTAGGTAACCCTGTGAGTTAGCCAATTCATAGTCATATGAAATATGACTTGTCATCCTCCAAGCCCACACTGTTATTGGCACTTTGGGAAATCATTGGTCTGAACATTTGGGTACAGTAACTCACCTGGAGCATACAAAGTTAATAAACTTAGTTAACTTGGTATTTTGGAAGTGGGTGAACTTTGAGGTAGTTCTTGAAAAGGGGAGGGACCTAAAGTTTTGATCTGTAGGATAAGAGATGAGCATCCTGTTAACTAGAAGAGGGATAGGCTTACTGCTAAGTTTTTACTAATCTGATTTAGGAGTTAAAGTGTGACTTAATTTCTGATTTCTGAAATAGTAGAATATGTTAATATCTTTGTTGTGGCCAATTCTTTAATTATCTACATAGCAAGTTCACATATTAACACATCAATTAACACTAATTAACAAGTAGTAAGACTTAGCTATAATTACTGTATAGGTAAAAATGTAAGACACATCTGTAAGTAATTCATTTAATAAATTCTAATGTATTAATGTATTTGTTTCAGGAAAGAATATTGGGGGACGTGGTCACAAGATTAGTGACTATTTTGAGGTAAGGCTCTTGTGTTTGTAAAATATAGCTTTAAAACCTGAGCTCTTCTAGATGTTTCAGAACTTTTGCTTATAATGGACAGGCCTCTTGAGAGGACAAATATTATTTTTATGTAAGTTTATGAGTATTAAACCTTGAAGTAGATATTTAGTGGTGTATTGGTGCAACCTGAGCAAAAATACAAAAACCATTTTATTTTACACTTTTCTCTAAGGCTACACGAATAAAAGTAACATAATCTGATTTGCAGATTTTTGTGTACACATGATCTCTATCATTCAGTAGGTGTATAACCTATTTTGGTAAGAAGATTGACTAATTGGAGTTCTGTATCTTCTTTACAGTATCAGGGTGGAAACGGCTCTAGTCCAGTGCGAGGCATACCTCCTGCAATCCGATCTCCTCAGAATTCACATTCCGCTCCTTCTTCTGTAAGTTTGTGAAGTTCTTAACTGCTGGAGATGCTTTCTTTGTCTAAAAGTAGCATAATTAAATCTGTATTCAAGGGACGAGTTTTCAAAGGAAGGAATCCAGGAAGGAGTTCATTATTTTAACAGAGAGAAGGGTGGGGGTGTATCCAGTTAAATGCTAAAATTTTCTGTTTAGTACTGGGCCTCTTTTTCCTAAAAAAACCTAAAATACGAAGTGAACATGTAAGACGTTGAATAAATGTTAAAATATTCTAATAACACATACTCGCAAGCCTCATGCAAAAAAAGGGAGGATTAAGAGCTGGAGTTTTGGTAAATCAGATTTTTAAATAGTTGAGACTTAGTTTGCCTGTATCCTATTAAAATTTTCTTTGTTGGTCATGCTAATTAATTTTTTTCTTTCTTGTATGCACAATGGCAATGTTAAACATACACAAATGTGGTTCTAAATAGCCAGATTCTGCCAGTTGCAGAAAGGATTTGGTTTTGTGCTGGAAGATCTCAAATTTTACTCCGTATACTTTCAACTTCACGCATCCTCTTATTCTTGCTAACAGTATGGAGTGTTAATACAGATTGTGGAATTTGGCCCAAAACCAGACTCATTTGCACAAACTACTAGTGGATTTAGGGAAGAATCATGAACAGGATTTCTGTTCTGATCTGCACTAGCTTCCACTTTCTGATTCTCCTATGGAAAGTAACCACTCCAAAAATAACTTGCATCATTTTTGAGTTGTGAAAGCTTAGAATCAGAAAACTAAGTCCATGTAAGACTCACGTCACCCTATGTCAGTCTTGTATTGTCTTAGATCTTTCTGTCTGTTTCCCAAAAGTGACAATGTTAGTTTTCTCAGAGAATATACTGCATCCTTTCTGAATGGCAAGTGATACATAAAAGCACAGTGATAGCTCGCAATGCAGTCCTCCAAGTAGTATGTAAAGGTGCCTTATCTCTATTCTGTATGATTTTCCTGCCAAGAGTTTTATATAAGGCTATGTTCATAATTGGTTATTACGGTTGTATCGAAAATCCTTTGTTTTCATGCATTTCAGGTTCGACAGAATAGTCCTTCTCCTACTTCACTAGCTTTTGGGGACCACCCTATCACACAACCAAAGCAGTTATCTTTTAAAATTACTCAGGTAACTATTTTGGAGCAGAGCTATCCCTTCAGACTGTAAAACAAATGATAGCTATGTTTATTTCTTTGTCTTTCAGCTTTTCAACTATTAAAGGCTTTCAAAAGCTTTACTTTTTACAATCTACCAAGGCACTTTCTTCTTAAGTTCTGAAGCTCATAATTTGAATCTGAGTTTTGTATTCTGCACTTCTGCCAGTGTTGTACTTCATGACTAGTTAGTTGACCATGTCATCGGTAGTCTTTTGCTCAAGATGTTTAGCTGTTGTGTTATAAGTAGGCTGCTCTTCAGGCAGTATTTGAAATGACAGTGCTGTTGTCATACAGCCTTTAAAATATGACATTGAAGAAGAAAAATGAAATAGTAATAAAAATTATTAAGATGGAGTTCTGTCATGACTTTTGAAAGCCAAAGCAACTATTTTTATCCTCTGCCACTGCTGGTATTGATGTTCTGTCTTTCACAGATTAGTCAGAACAAGGGTACATTACCTGTTGACCAAATGTAGAGAATTTAGAGAAGGTAATTAGCAGACATTTCTCTTCTTGCCAAACCTTTTGTGAACAGTAACTTCTCAATTAGTGATGAAATTTTTTAACAGTGTTAGTAGAGTTGTCCCAACTGTTCACAGTTACCCTCATGAAGAAGGAAAGCAGTTTTGAATAAGAACTTTCCATGTCACTTTGAAAATCTTAAAAAAGATATGCTGGTTTTATTTAATGTTTTAAGGTAGTTTATTTCTCTAGTAACAAACATGAGAAAAATAATGCTGCAATTGTTAAAGGAAATTATAAATGTTTCAAAATGTTCTTTTCAGACTGATCTTACAATGCTGAAATTAGCTGCATTAGAAAGTAATAAAAATCAAGATTTGGAAAAGAAAGAAGGTCGTATAGATGACTTACTCAGGGTAAGTGTTAGGCATTTAAAGAAATGTATTCAGAACAAGAAGACAGTGAACCTGAAGCAAATATTTTAAATGCTTGAATAATCCCCGTTTTTAAAAATTACTGTGGAGTTACCTAAATTAAAAGGTGAAATGAGGTTTTGATTTTTGCCATTTTTTTCCCCTGAAAATCCAAGCAGTTTGTAGACCAAAATGCAAAAGTTTTTTTTTCTGCCTGTGCTACAGCTTGTGAATGTTTAAATATGTTTATGGACTTTCTGAAGGTACAAAGAACATTGATTCTGTTTTGCAGATATTTTATTAATTCCTTAAGTTCATAATATAGTTTAACATAACAGGGTTTTTTTGCGTTGTTGTAATTGTGGGTAGCAGTTATCGCTGGGACAACTGTTGGCACTTTCAGAATTGAAGTGATTGTGAAAGAAATTATTACCAGCAATAACTAACTACTTTCAATGAGAAAACTATGCCATACCATGCTCTAAGATCTATACCATGTTCTAAGACCTGTTTTCAGAAAAAAAATCTTAATGCTTTTATTTTTGAAAGAAATATTAGAGATGTGGTGTATCAAAATAAGGAATAACAAAAACCCTGTATTTTCAAGTCATAGTCTGGTTTGGGTTTATAAGCAGACAAGTACTTATTAAGCCATGCAGTCATACACTACAAAATTGTGTATGTAAGCTGTTTTAGCACATGTTCAATGGTACGGGATAGCAAACCTATCCTTTCTATTTTTTTTTTTTAAATACCATCGCCGTTTTGGGGTGGGTTTTTTAAGGGTTTTAAGAGTTAAATATAATTGGGACATAGAGAACTTTTTAAACTTCCTACTCAGAAAACTGAAACTTTTATCTTTGTGAATTTTGTATTTCCTTTCAAATTAAAATTTTTAGGTTTTCACATGACTTTAGCAGTGAGATATAAAGGGCAGAGAGCTAAAATTAAACTCAAGCATAACACTGGAGGACCGGAAAAGTGATCGGTACAATGCTTTTATATAGTATTTATTTGATGAATGCTGCATAATACAGAATGTAGCTTCATGTAAGAGAAATAAAAAAGGAAGCAAAGCATCTTCTACAGATTGGGATAGATCTGTGAATTGGTTTGTTGGGTTTTTTAATATATGTGTATATATATATACGAATCTTCATTTAATGTAGTCTTTATTTTCTTTGACAGCTGATTATAAAAATGTTTCAATATATCTTTTCATTTTTTGTATATTAGGCTAACTGTGATCTTAGAAGACAAATAGATGAACAACAAAAGCTACTTGAAAAATATAAAGAAAGGTTAAATAAATGTATTTCAATGAGCAAGAAGCTTCTAATTGAAAAGGTAATTTTACTGCTTTCAAAGTCTTTGTGATGGAATCTGTGAGGGTGCTGTAAAACTCTTATGATTCCTTCCTTTTCACATTAACCTCTTCACACTAGTCTCTGGGACAGAAACTTGAAGTACATGGTCTCTGTGTGACAGCAAGGTTTTTTTTTAGCCTGAGTGGTAAATAAATAGTTGAGCCTTTTTCAGTTCGTGGAAAATATGCCTTTTTTAATTTAAGGGTGGTTTTCCCATCATGAGTAAATCAGATATAGCAAAGTGTAAGATAAGAATTTAGAAGTTTGTCCAGAAAATTTGCCACATACAAGAGTAAGTATACAGTAGATGAAAACATTTTTGAATAGTCTATTGTGGAGAGAGATGGATAAAATCTCTTTGTGTGACACTTGAGTAAGGTAATTTTTGATGTAAAACTATAAAATGCTATGTTAACTCAGAATTAATGGAAACTGTACTATTATGAAATACTTATTTCAAATATTGTGCCAGCTGAATTTAAACTAGCATTTCTTAAAGGTAAGGATATCTTGTCTCTTTCACTTTTATTTAAAATAGCCGTATTTTTTTAAAAAATAATAAAAAGTTAATAGAAAATTCACAAATTAGGATACGAAATATTTTAAGGTAAACCCCTAGGTCTCTTCCTTAACTCTAGCTGTGTCTGTCAGATACAAGGGCACATACTGATCTCTTAGAGGATTGAGAGTTTCCTTGATAGCATGCCATAAATAAATTATTGCAGTCTTTTTTTAAGTTCCAGCATGAGGCAAGCACAGGGAAAAGACACATCATATTTGTTCAGCATGGTGCTAGGTGGGTACCTTTAGACAGAGAATATCACATAGGCCATTTTGTGTCAGTGACCATACAGGACTCCTCTTTAGTCTAGAAATCTCTGCACAAAGACACTTAATTCTGTCAGTGTCTCAGTTTTCTCTGTTTTGGGGAGGTGTGTATGTGCTTTTGGGGCATAGGCATTTCTTAAAAAGCAAGTATTTGTAACAGCTAAAGAAGTTTCTGTTTATCAGCAGTGTTCTCAGTGCTCTTTAGTCTGCTTCAGCTCAAGAAGAGTCAGACACATACCAAGGATGCTTGTGGAAGTATTGACTGGTTCTGAGAAGATCATCTGGCTCAGTGATTATCTGATTGCTGTTAGGTCTACCTGTGGTGCATTCCCAGGTTAGAGATTTCTGAACTCAGTCAGTTTGGTACAAGTAGTAACATAGATGCTCTGACAGGGGAGTTTGCAAGCTAAGTATAGTACGTGCGCTCTTTGAGATCTAGGTAGGCTCATTTAGTGTAATAGACATGTACTGACATAGTAATATGTCTGTATGATGCTGATACTGGATGTTTGCTGCATTTACAAATAAAATGTTTTGTTCAGTATGAAAGACAGTGAACTTTATAGGAAAAGTGGGTCAAACTCTGATATCTTTTTGTACCAGTACTCACAATTGCAGGTGCTTGAGAGATTTTTTTATTTAAGAAGAAATGGCATAGAGTAATAAAAGATAGTTTGATCTACTCTCCTTTTATCCCTCCCTTAGAAAGTTGTTGGAGAAAAAAAACCTATGTTTTACTGACTTTTTTTATTATTTTTTATTTGTTTTGTTTTTCTTAGAGCACACAGGAGAAGCTGGCAAGCAGAGAGAAGAGCATGCAAGACAGATTACGCCTGGGGCATTTTACAACAGTTCGTCATGGTGCTTCATTTACTGAACAGTGGACAGATGGCTTTGCATTTCAAAATCTTGTGAAGTTAGTCAATGCTATGTTCTTAAAATTCTCACTAATTGTTACTTCCCTCTAGTGGATTTTTTTATTACTAAAATTTTAGGATTGTAGTTGCTTTTCATACATTGTATTTTGCTTTGCCTTTTGAAGCCTGAAAAATAAAGTACAGAACTGTCTTAATGAAATGAGAGAATACTAAGGCTGTGTGTCTTTGAAAGACAGTTTAGTTTCACTTGATTTTAACTATACTTAAAGCATGAAGGCACTAATTGAGCAGCATGTAATTATTTAGCTCAACTGGTAGAAAGCACTATAAAACTAAATCAGTCATTTTTCAAGCAGTTAACCATGTGCCACTGGTGATCACTTTCTGTGATTAAGTCTATGAAATCGCATAGGTGCTGCCTGCACATCCGTCGCTGTAGCAGCTTTTTCAGGCATCCGGCTTCTTGATGCCATGAAGGAGGAGTGACAAATCTGGAAGCCTCAGATAAGGTCTAGTGTAAGTGGATGGGGGAAAGCGGCTACCTGGAAAACAGCTGCTACAACAGGTATTTTAGGGATGGGGCCAAGGAAAATGGCTCTGGGAGACCATCAGAGGTGGTGATAAAATAATTATGCAGTGCCTCAAAAGGTGTTCTAAGGTAATGAGTCTGATGAGAGAGAAAGAGAAGTAATTCACCAAAATGGAGTCTTAGCATTATGGGATTGCCTAGAGCAGTTGGGTTTTGTTTGGGGTTTTTTTTTAAGACAATCTTGAAATCAGTCTGTATATGTGTTTTCCATAAAAACTGCAATTGTTTGCCATCAGCCAAACTGATGTATTTGGAAACAGATCACATTCAGTGTTTGGCCTATAAAAATAATGTATTCTCTATTGATATTTTTACATTTCTTTTGATGATATAAAAGAAAGTGTATCCCCCAGCTTGGATACTTTTTTATCTTTTTCTAGTGCAGAAATCATGTGTAATGCTTTCAAAACCAAAATAAAACCACTCCAAAACCAAATAAAACTCAGCACATATTTCAAGAGTAAATTGTGCCAAACTAGCAAAATTTTTCCACCTCATGAAGAACTTTGGCATTCTTTTTCCTAGGAAACATTTTCTCATGTACAGTAAGTTGTGGGTTTTTAAAATTTCGCAATGATTTATCAGTTTAAAAGATAGTTCTTTAAAAAAATGCAAAATGATGAAACTTTAATAAAGCTTTTTTGGGGTTTTACAGGCAGCAAGAATGGGTGAATCAACAAAGGGAAGACATTGAAAGGCAAAGAAAGCTCCTGGCCAAGCGAAAGCCTCCAACTACAAATAATTCTCAGGCACCATCTGCCAATTCTGAACCCAAGCAGAGGAAAAATAAAGCTGTGAATGGGGCAGAAAACGATCCCTTTGTTAGACCCAATTTACCACAGCTGTAAGTTTAACATTTCAATCGGTTTTTTACATAAATTCTCAGATATTGTCTGTGTGAGTTCTATTCAAATAACAGCATAAAAAGACACTCAGTATATTCAGCAGCTATATTCTCACTGAGGACTTGCTGATGTTAGGGAAATTTGCACCACTGGCTATGAAGATGTTGTACAATTGCCCAATTTATTTTTGGTAAAGTCACCAGAGAAAGACCTATTCATTGTTTATGCAATGTTCCTTCTGTTTTCCTGATCTAGATGAGTCCAGATTCTGGTTTCCTGCTCTTGTAATTTAACTGATACTATTGAACTTTTCATGGTCCACATTGGTTTAGTAGCCCCTCCTTTAGTTAGAGATTATTTAATTTTTTGTCTAACCCTCCATAGCTGATAAGAAAAAGGGGTGGGTTTTTTAGCCTTTAAATATGAATAGGAAAAAAATCTTTTTAATGCTTCATCCCAAGAGCAACTTTCAGAAGTTACTGATCCCATTTCACATATTGACAATATTGCAGGGGAGGGTTTATCATTTAAAAAAAAAATTTATAGCTATCAAAATTTCTCAGTTTCTCAAATGACATTTTTTTCTGCAGACAGAAATGGTATAATGGTATAAATCAAGGCTCAGACAGATGTGTTCTTGACATTTAATTTGAGTATGTTAAGAAGTTGCTGCCTGGAGATGCTATTTATTGCCCTTCATGCTAAGAGGCTGCAGCTCATAATGTATCTGTTCCTGTTCTGCTTAAAGAAACACTAAATAACTAGGGTTAAAAATACTAACAAATAACCTGAGTGACTCTGCGGAGGTAGGCTATGTGTGTCGAACATTGTCAACTCTCACTTAGTCATTTATACCTCTGGGGGTGGGGAGTAAATTACTCTGGTTACATCTGCAAAATAAATCCATTTGAACCATCAGTTTGAAGACAGCTGCATGTTTTGCATAGTACATCATTCTTAAAGTTCATATTGTGAAACTGTTTGACTGTGACAAAAAATATAATGAAAACGCAGTGGTAAGGCTACCGATGTAAGTGAATCTTGATTAGTGCTACTCATATATTTTAGTAGAGAACTGAAGAGTCATCCCCAAATTGATTCTTTAGTAATACGTAGCAACCATGTTTCTTCATTGAAAATAATAGTTCTGAGTCGTATGTTAAAGATTACTGTCATGTTAAAAATACATTTTTGTTTGAATGTAATACCTCTTGTTACTAGAAGTAACATTTAATGGAAAAGACCTCAAAAATTTACAGAGCTTTTAATTTGCCAGCTTTTGTATCTTCATTCACGTTAAACTTTCATAATCTTATTGCTGCTTAAGAGAGATAAAATACACATTTGGGAATAAACAAACACATTCCAGTTATTAAGAAGCACAGGGTGAGTTCTGTAGTCAGTCTGTAATAGAGTTAGGAAGGTTTCATGTTGTTAGACACTTTTAAATAATTTCCAAATGACTAAAAACTTTTCAAATTTTAATTTTGTTTGGCTTAACCAGTTACACGTTAAATGGCACATGAAAATTCTTGCTCGTTGTGGAATTGCCAAGAGAACGATCAGGATTACCCTTTTGTATCTAATGCTATCTTAAATGTAAACTGTTATTGAATCAAAACTGTTGCACGTTTAAGTACCCTAAATTAATCATGTAATCTAGATATGAGATTGCTTGTTTATATGATAAGCTTATAAGTTTTGTTTCAGACCTTTGAGAAGGTCTGTGACGTGTCCTGAGATCACAGATGCATTAAAGCCGCATCAAAGAAGCATAGAATGTGTTAGGTTGGAACGGACCTTTGAAGATCATCTAGTCCAACCCCATATTATGCTCTTAGGCATTTACTTGAAAGGGTTTTTTTACTTGTATTTAGGATTCATTATAGTTTACTATAGTAGTATTATGCGCTGACTCCTCTCTGCTTCCCAGTACAGAATTAAGTATGTTTTGTAGATCTTCATAAAATAATTATCAATTCTTAATTTTCATTCTAGAGTAAATTTGTCATTTGCTGCATGTGATTCCCTCCTCTTACATTGTGCTTATTCCTGTTCTTGTGTTATTTCAGAAGTAATGATATTAATTAGGATAGCCAAATGGAAGTTTCTGTTTATATGAGGGAAAGGCAGAGCTGCTTGAGATTAATGAACTAGACCAGTAGTAAATCAGTGCAACATATACGCAAGTGATTAGGCAGATCTTTTTTAAACAAGCACCTTGCTAGCAGTTCTTAGCAACAAGTGTCTTTACCACTCAGGTATTGACAAGACAAAATGATCTGTAGTTTTATAACAAGCAGTGTTATTGAAGCCTTTTAACTGAATGTACTATGGCCTCTGAAAAAAATTTAAAAGTAAATTTTTTGCACTGAAGTTATTGGTATAAAAGTGGCTGTATGCCAGCATCCTGTGAGTAAATGGTGAGTTTGGTGTTTCGATAACATGCAACAGATGAGTCTAAACACTGACCTGGTTTACCATCACACTTTCTCTTTTTGTGGCCCAAACAAAAACTAAAAGTAGTTTAAATTTTGAGAAATCTCTATCTACTGAGAAAATTTTTTAAAGAAAAAAATATTTATTTTAAGTAGAGGTTGACACCTTACCCCCTGAAAAATACATTTGAAAACTCTGTTCTTTGGAAACTTGAGAGATTATAAAGTTAGTCCCCACTTATTAGAATCATCTCTTATTTCACTAGACAATTATTTCCAGGAGCAGTGTTTTATGTAGTCCTTCCTATGCAGCTTCAGCTATGTCAGTTGTATCCATTTCACAGTCGCCTCTTCATCTGCTTACTAGTTCTTCCATGGGAGTCTGAATCCATTCTTTCCCTCCATGTGGAATGGGAGGGCTACGGGAGCTGGCAGTTTGTTACTGTAGCTGAACAAATGCATCATTTAGAGGGAGCTTTTTGTTCAGTATGGAACAAATAAAAATATTTTCAGAAACTTTTCAGGCTGAAGTGCCAACAATGTGTCTGGGCTTTACAGGACAAGTAGAGACAGCTTCTTTCCTGGGGCAGTCTTCTTTCTAAGGCAAACATGGAAACAATGGGCAAAAAGACCTCACGGAAGGCTTTGACTTGGTCAGCATATGCCTGTCCTTGTAGAAATTCAAGGAACTAGAGAATAAGTTTGGACCAAAACCAGACCATTTCAGAAACACGAAATATGAATTAGACACAAGTATGGCTATTTGGGCCATGTCTGCATTCAGCTGTGCCTGTGTATGCAGGATGATTTTGCAGCTGGGAAAAGGTGGTAAGTGGATCATCATGAAAACCAGGGAGCTCGTAGCCGTTTTGGGCTTTTATCTAGCGAGAGCATTTTGACCATAGAAGATTGGGTCTGAACTTGTGAGGAAGTGCAAAGTAGATTTGGTTTGTCTACCCATGCATATTGTGTCAAAGCCTTTGAAATTTGGCTAAGAAAACATTGTTAAATGACAGAAAGGCCTATTTTTGTTAATTAAAAAAAAAAGTTTTAATTGGTAGTAATCAAGCCTTTGAGGCCAAGTAAACTGTCTGCTTTCTTCCAGCAATGAGTAAAGGTGGCATACCATGGCCCTGCACGTCACAGGAAAATTACACTACATTCACAGAGTATGTCCAGTGCTTTTTTATGGGAATTTCCAGAATTCAATGCATATGTATGATAGTTATTTGGCTGTAGACAGTTAAAATACAGCACTTACTACACAGTAATTTAGAGCAGAAAAGATCACAGTCAGGACCAAACTGTGACCAGATTCATTCGTGCAGCCTGCTATCAGCTGCTCTTCTTCCTCAGCATTCATCTGATTAGCCTCAAGCCTGACTATCCAATTCAAGTTCATTTAGTGGATGGCAGAAGGCTGTTTCTGGTCAGCATCCCCTCCCTGTGCCCTTCATTCTTTCTTCCTCTGCATCTGATGAGACCTGTGTGTCTCAGGTAATGGAGGAGCAGTGCCTTCTGAAGGAAAGATGACGTCTCGTAGATTACTTCTGTTTTCAGCCTCCAGTGTGCTGCTGCCCTGCAAAAAGTTGTGGGTGGATGTGAGTGGGATACTATGGACTGATGGGAAGCAGACTCTAGGTTGGATGTTCTCAGCCTGTGCAACAGGGTGGTGGCCTATAGCCAGAAAACAGCCGTGCACGCTGTTGTTGATTTGCTGCTATTTATGCACTATTTTAATATGAATATGGAATACAGTATATTTATACATAAAAAGTAACAATAAAGTCCTAAAAAACCCAAAGTAAATGTTTTGAAGATGAGGGAAATAATTTTTGTTTTTCATAAGTAAAGAAACAAAATCCAGAGTGACTACCTCTGTGTACAGTTCAGTGTTTTATATACCTTCTTCCAAAATGCAGTGGTCAGTGACAACAGTTTCAAATTGCTGTGAATCATGCTGTGCCTCTAATACAGTTAGATTTGTAAGGATATAGAAAAATGGTAAGCAGTCATTCATTGGGATATAGCATGGAAACATGGAAAGAATGACTTCAAATCTTAACATTTCCATACGGCTTTAAGAACTTTTTGGAAGGCAACACTTGCTAAGGCTGTCTAGGCACTTTGCAGTAATTCTGTAGATCGCTGAGGTTTTATAAAAAAGACCAGATTTCCTATATTATGTTGTGGTTTTAGGGCTCCCAGTGTTCAGTGAAAATTCTGGGAGTTCATATCATAAACTTCTTCATTTCAGTGTGTTTCACTTGTGGTTCAGCTTAGCTAAGCCACCAAAATAATTCTTCCTGAGAAAAGCAAACTTTGCTATCTGTGTTTCTGGAAATGCACAAATGTAACTTATACTGGAGAGAAGAATCTGGAAAGATTCAACCTTGTGCACACTGGCATTGGTCCTTTGCCTTTTTTTAATTGAGAACTTAACCCATGATCAAGTAATTCACACTTTGTGTAAACCTTTGAAGAAATGTCAGGGATGCTGCTGAGAGTTGTCTTGCATGGCCTTGATGCACTTTTTGATAGGTCTGGCAGATGTATAAGACCAGGAATCAGAGCATTGTTTTCTTAGGTTTCTTGCTGCTGTTTGGACTATACAGAGAATGCATTGCCAGCTTTCCTAGCTATTGAGACACCACATTTCACGTTTGCTTAATGACTCTCCTTTTAAGATGTAAGTGTAAATTGCCTAAACCCAGAGGAAATTCTTACAGGAAAAGAACATAAAAGTTTGGTCCCAAAATCTGGAGCTAAGGGACCTTTTGCCTTTCTTGAAGAGGCAATTTTCTGTTGCCTTCAGAGTGTTTGGGGATGTCTGTTGACTGTAATACAAGGCTGCTTTTCATTACAGTAGGAAACAAAGATGCGGGATAACTTTCTGTGATGCAGCTGCTTCTTTAAAGAAAGGCTTACTTCCTCCTCAGATTCTCACAGAACATGCTTGTGGGTGCTTTTGTCACCTGATCTGAGTGTTTTCTATACTTTATAGACCAGAAGGTTGATAAAACTAACTACAGTCTTGTGAAACTGTTTCCACGTTCTTGGAAATTTAGGAGCTCAAGTCAAAAAAGAAATCAAGCTATTTCACTAATATTTATAGAGAATATCTGGTCAACTCAGTCTTCTGTCCCAGTCAAGTCAGAAAAGGGACAGGGAAATTTGATATTTATGAAATCAGGGAGGAATAGGAAAGGGCTGTATGAAAGCTTCAGAACCACCAGCTGTAATCCTGAAAAGTTTGTTAACTTTTGAGACCAAATAAATACAGGGTTTACAGTTCTGAAAACTATGGTGAACCTTAGCCAAATTTAAAAGGAAGGAAGGAGTCTTAAAATTGATTAGATTTCTGCAAACTTTATCAAAGTTGGCATTTGCTGTAAGAGAAATCTGAATTGATATATTGATGCACCTCACCTCTGGAGAATGTCTTTGTGTTCCTTGTCTTTCTTTGGGGTTTTTTTATGGGTTTGGGGTTTTTTGATCATTTGTCAAATGGATGCTGCATGCAAGTCAGTTCCTGGATTTCTTAGTTACTGATCTGTATGAACAATCTAGATCCTCTGTATGATCACTGACTGCATCCTAGCAAGTCTACAGACAGTGAGGGACGACTGAATTAATTCTAGCCAGGAATTTTCTCAAAGGAAGATGAAAAGAGAACAAGCAAGAATCACATGCCAATTCAAAACTGGATT
This sequence comes from Heliornis fulica, assembly GCA_013399135.1. NCBI lineage: Eukaryota > Metazoa > Chordata > Aves > Gruiformes > Heliornithidae > Heliornis > Heliornis fulica. Next base: position 509,339 of record VXBZ01000400.1, on the reverse strand, counting down.
TGTAGTCTCATGCAAAATGCAGTGTTAATGAACTTGGAATGTATAGTTTTCCACTATATTCTTTAAATTACAGCTCCAAAAAACTAGTGGTGTCAGTTTTGTCCAGTTGGTTTCTGGATCTCTGTTCTTTGACATGTTAAGCGTTAGAGTTGAGAACCAAGTAGTGGAGTAGCATCAGCTAAAATACTGGAATGTTGATACGATTCAGGATGTGTCTAGATAATCTAACAGTCTGACAGCGTAGAAGTGGTCCTGCAGGAGAGGCAGGTAATATTGCAGAACACTAGACACAGAGGCATTCTCTAAGTATGCTTTGACCCTGAAATTACTAACCAAGATGTTCAGGTGGTTCAAAAATGTAGTCCTAGGTATCGTGATAGTAAATAATTAGCATAAGATACTGTATTTACTGTAGTATTTAAGTAACCGTGGTTTTGTTTTGTTACTATCATGTAAAAGCTGCAAATTACATGCTTGTTTTATTTTACTTTTTCAGTTTGACTCCAGCAGAGTATCATGAGCAGGAAGAAATTTTCAAACTTCGATTAGGACATCTCAAAAAGGTATGAAAAAAGAAGTGAAAGTTGAAGTAGACAACAATTGTGAAAGGAAGGTACCTTTATCTGCTGAGCAGTAGCTCTTGAGATGTTCAGTCAAAACAGGTCATTCCTAGTGAAATGTTGCAAGACTGTTTCAGGCCTGTTCTCTTCAAGTGTACAAGTCACCTGTTACAGTCCTACTGTAATAAACTGAGCCTGGCCCCTTGAGAACAGTGATGCTGTTTTTAAAGAATACAACAAGAAAGTACTTCAGTCTGTAGTAGGGAATCTGCATCTCAATGTTGGCACTAGTGAAGTAGGTTCCTACACAGTTCCTCATTGTTAGTGCTTTAGAAATAGCACCAGCTTCGCATGAAATTCTGTTAAGATACTCTTGGGTTTTTTCCATGCTTTAGCTCTTTTGAAGTCTGATGGAAATTCCAAGTGACATATGAAGGAAGCTGTTACAAGGTTGTTTAATAACCAAATTTTGTTTTCACCTTGAGCATCAATGCTGGGTTACTCTGTAAGAATGAACTTCCTTCATTAAAAGCTGGGGGGGGAAATGTTGTTTCTAAGCAAATCATGTTTTAATATATCTGAAAATAATTATGAAAATACATACTCATGTTTTCATTCTTACTTTCTTCTTCTTCTTTCATCTGATACTGATTCTGTTATTAACTGAGAAAACTAATTTTGTTATTTTTTTTATGCGATTATATTTCTTCCATAGTGCTTCTTCATGAGATACATTTTTTTATCTTCTTTCCTTCTGCATATGCTGTTTTGCTGTCTACTCATCTTCCTCCTTTTCAACCTCCAGATGCTTTCCTGGTGCTCTTATTTTTGGTGCCCTGTACATGCTGCTGCCATCACCAGTTTTCTTTTCGTTCTGCTCCCCAGGAAATTCTTTTCCAACTAGCAGCTCTGGTCCTGGAGAGGGGCTCTTGTTTTCTCACTTCCTTTTATATAGCAGTGACCTGAGGCAGCAAAGCTGGTTCACTCTTGCTTAAAGGTATTCACAGCCTGAGTGTCCTAAATAACAGCTGGAAACAATGCAACCAGCCAGTTCTCTTTGGACTAACATTGGCCTATGAACCACATTTTGAGAACCACTGAATTGCATAACATATGAACAAAAAAGCCTGAAAGAGGCATAACTGATTGATTATTTATATTTTTGTCAGCCTTTGGGAAGAACATAGACAATTGTGTGTGTATAAGTGTGTGGCCTTTTGCAGGCGGAGAAAGGCTAGAATTCTTTATAAAGGACTCTTGGGTTATGAGGAACTGCATATCATTTCAGGATGTTTAACAGAGAACTGCAAGGATGAATCTAAATACATTTTTTTAAAATAGTTTAACATTGTATAAATATGAGTTTAAAAAAAAAAAAACCACAAACCTGACATCGATTATATGTTAGGAAAAATAAATGGTCCGCACAGATCTGCTAAGATTAGTGCTACTCAGTCCAGCTTTTAAATTGTTAGGAAATTGATTTTTGTTATCTGAGTGGAGTTTCATCTAGTCTTTTGTTTTGGGATGAGAACCTTTTTTCCTTGCTTCAAGAGAAGCATTGAGGATAGCCACTGAAATCATCTACTCCAGACTCCTCAACACATTGGAAATATGGTCATTTAGTGTGTGTTTTAGATTATATAAATACAGTTGTTTCAGGATGTGATTTTATGATATACAATGTTTGGAAATACCAACTTTAGAGCATTTTCTCTCCCCTCTGATGACTTTTGCCTCTTTCCTCTTGTGCCATCACTTGGACAAACCCTCTAGCTTTTACCACCACCACCAGGTTGTGTGGTTACAGTATAAATTGGATTGGAGAACTGATCTAGCTTCTTTAAAAAAAACAAATATGTATCTTGTTATGAGGCTATTTTGCTGCTGCTTCTTTTTATTTCCTTTTTTTTTTTTGTAATTATTTTTAAAGAAAAGATTGATTAGTTTTCCAGTTTGGTTCCCTATGTGACTGTGTAAGAGGCTGTGCCAAAATAAGAAGAGATGATGTGGGGCACTGCTTCCACTGGCATTGCATCTACAAAAAATACGTATCGGATGCCAGGCCTTCTTTTTTCTTTTTTCAGCTAGAATAATTCCATAATTATGACTTTCTGGTATGGACTAATTTTGTCTCCTTTTTATTCAAACTTTCAAGTTCTAGAGGTACTAACACTGAAATAGATATAACCCTTTCTACAGTGCCTTTCAATGAGCATACATTTTTCACTTTGAGCTTAAATATATACGTTTCTGCAAATTAGGAAACATCAATTCTTTACTTTTTTAGGGAATCAGAATAAACAACTATTTCAGTGTTCTTCAATATGTAGCATACAGATGAGATAATTAAGTGCTGAAATTTGTTAGGAAATGTGCTCATACCTGACATGCTTCTTTTGAAATTGCACTCAAAATCTTTAGGCACTACATACTCTGCATTTGTAATTTTAATAAAATAAAAATGGAAAAAGCTTTTTAAATTAGCTTGGTTTTCATGTTTTATATCAACATCTTAAGAATGGTGCTGTTCTAATGACTTCTTTTATTCTTTCTTTGGTTTGAACTTCAGACCCAAAATATTTTAAAAGTCTTTCCTTAATTTGTCAGTTTGTATAAATTCTATAACTGCATATATCTCTGGGGGTTTTTTTTCTTCTTTGTACATCAATTTTAGACCGCTTCCCAGATAATTTCTGTCCTTGGCTGAGGTACAAAACCCAGCTGCATCTCATTTCAAATAGCATCCCTACAGTGCAGAACAAAACTCCGAACATCCCATTACCTGTGGGTTCATAGACAGAAAGGTTCCTTGAAACAGGCTTTGCCTTATCTTTCTGAATTTTTCTGGCTTTAAGAGAAAAGCAGTGCTTTCTTCTAGTTCAGCAGGGTTTTGTAATGTAATGTTCCTCCATCACTACTAGTATCGATTCAGGGGTAAAAATATCCTTTTCAAACAGGGAGTAAATGAGCTTTTGTATTTCGTTCTTTTCATTTGTAGGAGGAAGCTGAAATACAAGCAGAACTTGAACGTTTGGAAAGGGTTAGGAATCTTCACATAAGAGAACTGAAAAGAATAAACAATGAAGATAATTCACAGTAAGAGACTCGCTGTCTTAATTGTGCATGTCTATTTTTAAAATAGTGCTCTAAAATCATATTTTACCTGCAGTAGAGAAGCTCATTCATAACTTTTTCTCTGGTTCTCTTCATTTACATGTGTATTTTAACCAACAACTTGTTTAAACATAAAAATACAGACTTACTTTAATAATTTGCTAAACTTATTAATGGTTTTAATGAATATGCAAGAAAGAACATACAGGAACATACAGCTAGTACAGGAGAGCTAAAACATGATAGATCATATTACTAGGCTAGGAACAATACTTGTAAGGAAACTTAATGAAATTCAGTTAGCTAACAATAATGCAAGAAAACAGCAGGGAGATTTGGTGAAACAGCAGCAGTTTTGTGATGCACTTAAAATTAGTTTTGGTTGTATTGTACTAGGTACAGGTACCTAGTAGGAAAAAGACAAACGCAAACATTTTGTTTTCATTAGAAGAATTAAAGGGGGGAGGGGGGTGCTGATCCTTCAACAAAAAGGAATAAGCAAAATGACAGGCTTTGACTTGTAAATATTGCATATGTGGGGCATATGCATAAGAATGTCCAGGTTACAGTCACAGATAAAAACAGATTTACTAGGACATGGACAAGCAGAACACTGCACCTTCACTGCTGATTTTCTGTAGTCAGTGTTGACATATATTGTGGTATAGAATGAAAAGCTTTAAACTATGTGTTGATGTTTTTGTGGGAGTTTAGACACTTTACCAAGTGGCCAAGCTGCAGCTTACACTCAATATATAGAAGCAGTGGGTGTTATTTAGGTTTGTAGAACCTGCTGCCTTTCCTAACACACCTTGGCATCTTGGCCATTTGATGAGAGGGCTCTGAAGCAAAGCAGCTCTTGGGTCCTGCCTCAGATCCTGTTGGGTTTTCAGGTTCCAGTTGCGGTGCAAAGCTGAGCCCTCTTTCTTGTAGCAACATTCTCCTCTATGACCCTCTGCCCATGTAGGCTATCCCCAGGCATCCCAAATATAGGCTGCAAACTCACCTGTTCTGGGTTTCAGCCTTGACAATTAAAAGCAGGAAATATTGCCCAGTTTGCAGATGGGTAAACTTGGATGTCTGATGTGCTCTTTGTAACTGCACTGTGATAACAGGCAAGTTGAGAGTGTGGGATAAGGCTTGCCTGTCTGGGTTTAGAGCTCATGTGATGCTGGGACTACCTGTGAGGTGGAGGTTCTGAGCCAGAGAGAGAAGGTGGTAAAATTCACAAGAGCAGCCCTACATGTAGTAGAAGGACCAAGAAAATACCAATCTAAACTTGCTGAGTATAGTTTTAAAGAATTGGACTGTGGGTCATGTGACAGTAATTATGTTAATTTGTTTTTTCTCTAATTTGTTATTTCTCCTACACTGCATTACTGTTCACGATTTTTTACAAATGTCTTTATAATTCAAATTTTTCCATAATGAGGAAAAGGAATATTCTATGTTCAAAAGGGGCACAGTAATCAAGAATATGCATCTCCTCTCAAATACTTGACTATGACCATACCTCCAGAACTGTATGAGCATGGAATGATGGGATGACCTATTTGCAGACTAGTCCTAAACCCTTCCTTACCAGTTTCAGTAGAGTAAAATTGGTAACTGGCCCTAGATTCATAAATGTAGTTGTCTCATGATTGCACTAGAAGTATAGTGAGTATTCACCTCTTTCCTCCTGGTTGAATGGAAGGATAGATTTTTTTTTTTTCTTCCTTGCTTACTTTAGGAGCGATTATGACCCTTTTTTGTGTCTTGCAGCATCACTTTGGGTGTGGAATGAGTTTTCCTCTTGGTCTTGATTAGAGTACAAGCAGATACTCAGCTCTTTGGTGTGTTTTTCCCATATTGCTGTATGTGTATTTCTTAGTGCTATATAAAGTACGTTTCATTAAAAAGTGGCAGGTATGTGCAACATGTTTCAGGTGAACTTGGAAGTGTATCCTTCCCTTGTATAACTTTTCTGTGCCAGGAAGCTGAAGTTTGAGACTTCTCAAAAATTTGGCACAACAAGAGAGCCCTTGTACCACCTGTTTAAATTTAAGGGTGCTTTTCTTAGCCTCACAAAAAATAAAGAAAAATAACAAAAAGTTATGGAAACATACTGACATTGGCTGTGTTGTATAGTTGCTCCATAAAGTTGCACAAGGTGTAATATTGTTCAGAATATTGGGTATTGCTAGTCAAAATAAAACTCCATCTGATAAGTAATACTAAGAGGTTTATGTTTTAGACTCATACTTTTTCACCGTGAGGGTGACAGATTACTGGCACAGGCTGACCAGGGAGGTTGTGGAGTCTCCTTCTCTGGAGACATTCAAGCCCAATCTGGGCACGTTCCTGTGTGATCTACTCTAGATGATCCTGCTCGGGCAGGGGGGTTGGACTGAGTGATCTTTCGAGGTCTCTTCCAGTTCCTTATATTCTGTGATTCTGTGATATTGGAATACCATAAATAGAATTAAATTATTTTTAAAATATTTTTTTATTTATTTAAACTTTCTTTTTTTTTTGAGATTTAAAGATCACCCCACATTGAATGAACGGTATTTGTTACTCCATTTACTTGGCCGAGGTGGCTTCAGTGAAGTGTACAAGGTACAGTGTTTTGGTTCTAGTGTTTGAGGCATGTACATTTATACATTTAATTTTTGAGGGAAGGGTGGATATCTAAGCAGGGTAGTAATGTGATATACTCTTTAACACTGGTTGAGCCAACTTTGGTTAACTTGTGGAGGGGAGGTAGCATTATAATAAACTTCAGAATTACATGCCATTTATTTTCCTCATTTTATTGGGTGTGGTTTTTGTCATCTTTGGTTATAACTTTTCCATATTTGTGGGTTTCTTTTTTAGGCTTTTGATCTTTATGAACAAAGATATGCTGCTGTGAAGATTCACCAGCTTAACAAAAGCTGGAGGGATGAAAAGAAAGAAAACTACCACAAGTAAATATTAATGACTTACGCTTCATATGTTGAATTGAATAGCGTTTTACTGATTGTACGAGGTTAATGTATCCATCTTCTTTTAGACATGCCTGCAGAGAGTATAGAATACACAAAGAACTGGATCACCCTCGGATAGTTAAACTGTATGACTACTTCTCCCTGGATACAGATACGTAAGTACATGAAATGACACATTTTTTCTAACGTGGCAAGGATTATAGTGCTGTCTGTTAGATAAACAGAAGTGAAGAGAATTTGAGCAAAAATAACACATTCTCAATTCCAGCCAAAGCATTTAAAGTTTTCTTAAAGGGACTTAAACCCAGAACACTAGTTGCTGAATTTTATCTCAGCTAAATTTTGCAGGCCTCTTAAGTGGCAAAGCCAACATTTTGCCAACTCAACTAGCAAATGCTACAGGATATCCTGAGCGTAAAAGGGACTTTCAGTACTGAAATGGTTTTGGACAGAGCTAGGGTTGCTGCAGGGCAGCTCCAAAAGGCTGCTGTACATTTAGACAAGTTTCAAAGAGTAAATGAGAGCAAGAGTGCAATTAGCCTATGTGTGGCCATGGTCACTGGGATGCGACTCTGCAAGAAATCGCATCGTGTCTTAAAGGATAGTAAATATATCTTTTAATAACAAACATGCCTACATAATAAGGGATTTTTAACATAACCTCTTGGCGGTATGGGTCCATTTTCTCTTCTGGTGAGTATGAACGTTATGATTGATGTCAAGTTTCATAGGGTAATAGTATCTCTGCTTGCAATTATGCAGTTTGATATGTTAGTTAACTTTGATTAAAAAATTTTTTTTAAATTAAAATCTAATATTTTTTTTTTATTTCTACCCTAGGTTTTGCACCGTGTTAGAATACTGTGAAGGCAATGACTTGGATTTCTATCTCAAGCAGCATAAATTGATGTCAGAGAAGGAAGCTAGGTCCATTGTAATGCAAATAGTAAATGCACTACGGTATCTCAATGAGATCAAGCCCCCTATTATACACTATGATCTTAAACCAGGTAAATGAAAAATGATATGATTTAAAATTTTAAATTTTTGTTTTCAACCTTTATTTTGTTTGTAATTAATGCCTGAAAATACCAAAATTATCTTCTGTTAGTGTGTACTTATCTAGTCTTATTGCTGAAATCCTCTGTCTTGTCTTGAGAAAAATGTTTGTCATAACCTTTTTATTTTGTAATCTTTTGATTTGAATTTTTAAAAAAGAGTCATATAGCACATAGATACGTACATTCGTACTTAGCAAGATAAACAGATAAGTTCCATTAGTTGGCTCAGTCATGTCAATCGTTGTGGAATGCTGATGTGTAAATAATTTTTATGTTAACGTATTTCTAGCCTGTAAGAGATTGAATAGGTGATCAATCACTTTCAGCTTCCCAGACCAAGCACTTCAAATCAGGACTTTAGAGAAGTTGTCTTTACAATGAGTAATAAGCATCATCATAAACAGTGTATTCTGTATTCAATCCATGGCCTTTGTTTTACCACATTGCATGAATGGTGCTTGTATTCTTCATGTATTTTATTCTGCTACACCTCCAGTCATAGGATTTGTAGTGTATCTTTTACACCAGCCTGGTTGATTGCTGCTGTGTAATAAATTGTTCATGTAGATTTCTCTCATATTATGTAATTGTACAGAATGTAGTTTTAGTCTCATTAGTTTTTGTTCTCAGAGAAACATTATCACATAACTTTTATATCAAGAAAGTATTTTACAACAGAGTAAGATACGTAGTATTGCAGCAATGTCTTGGCATGGTTTTGTGGGCCATGCCTCCAGTGTTGCTTCTCTACATTTTGGTGTTTCCTCACTGACCAGCCAGCTCCCAGATGAGGGAGCCATTTCAGATTATGCTAATTTAGAAAGTTCCTGAGGCTGTGCTGAAATGTGTCAGTCAAGCTACTTTAGACTTGAGGATATAAAGATGATGTGAAGTTTCCACTTATACATGAATTTATATGTTACTGAAAACTTGGACCTAGTTTTGAAANATTTTTTTTTTTTGTACAGTACTGCAAATGATGAAATTACCAAATGTTAGAACGGTAACTTAACAAGTAAGATAAGAGAGTGTGAGTGCATATTTCTTCTATTTATATATATATATATATATATATATGTATGTATATTTTTTTAAATGTAGAGATGATCACTGTGATTTAGAGATATGGTTTTCCTAAAGAAGCAGGTGTCTAGTTTTTGGCTCCATGTGGTTGAAGACATTTGACAGAGCTCTGATGATTTAANGTTTTGAAATAAACAGTTAGTTGTTTTGAGGTAATTTTTTTTTTCTTGAACAGGTAATATCCTTCTTGTAGATGGAACAGCATGTGGAGAAATAAAAATTACTGATTTTGGCCTGTCCAAAATAATGGATGATGATAGCTATGGTGTGGATGGGATGGATTTAACTTCACAGGGAGCAGGAACTTACTGGTAATGCCTGGTTTGATTTTGCTGTTTAGACTCTGTGTCATTGTCCAGATTTCATAAATGCTCTCTCATAAAGCCAGTTTAGAGAGAGACAGGATTAAAAATGTTGACGTGGATGAAAAATGAAGATGATTTTTTTTTTTTGTACAGTACTGCAAATGATGAAATTACCAAATGTTAGAACGGTAACTTAACAAGTAAGATAAGAGAGTGTGAGTGCATATTTCTTCTATTTATATATATATATATATATATATATGTATGTATAATTTTTTAAATGTAGAGATGATCACTGTGATTTAGAGATATGGTTTTCCTAAAGAAGCAGGTGTCTAGTTTTTGGCTCCATGTGGTTGAAGACATTTGACAGAGCTCTGATGATTTAAGTGTGGGTGCTTAGTCCTTGGAAATCTTAGAGAAGGGATTACCAGCAGGTAATGTCCTTAGGACAGAAGAGTATTTACTCTTCCATCCTACAGGTTAGTGACAGTTCAGCAGCTGTGATTTGTTTTCTGTGTGCACTTGCATGCTTGTCCAAAAACCTTAAGTTTTAGAACTGCCTACAGAAAATGAATGACAAAAAGCATTTCATTGCTTACAGAAAAGCTGTTTGTAGAATTTTCTCTCTAAAGATGCAGCTTCTTCATGGCACAGTAGCTCTTTGAGCCTGGGTGCCTGGTAGCTGTGTCAGGGTGGGTGGAATAGAAAGCCTATACTAGCCAGGTTAGTACTTGTACATTCATTTGCTCTTTCTCCTCATTCTGCCTCTAGCAAGATCAGTCAGGACCTGGAACTCTAAACAGAGAAGCCAGTGTCGTTCCCAATTGCTCTACAGTTTTTCCCATATTCAGAAGTTGCACATAATAAACTCTTCATCTTTCCTTCAGAATTTTTAGAAAAGAAAACACACAGACTCTTGCACAAATGCCAATGTGTGCATGCTGTGAAAAGATGATTACTCAGGTTGATGCACTTCAAAAATTTTAGGCTTTTGCTAGTCTTTTAAATTATTTATCTGTTTAAACACCAATTAAAATATTTTATAGCAGGAACTTACGTTAAACAATCTTGTCCTTTGGATTTAATCTAAAATGCCACAGGCAGTAGTGGTGCTATAAACCAAGAGATAGAAAATGGTCTGTGACCATTCTTGTTTCATTTCTGATTCATACTTTCTGTGAGCCCAAAATCTTAATTCTGATTGAGTTTGAGGTGGGGGATGAGTCTGTTTAGAGCCTAAACTGTTCGCAGTGCTGGAAGAAATTCCTCAGTCACTGAGTCCAGTTCCCTGTCTTTCCAGGCAGAGAAGTCACATAATCTCTTTTGTAAACTTACAGACATTTGTATTAAATTTAGATAGTGTTTTGTCCCTGGTAATCTGATTTGAAATGTGTTCTTTAACCTCTGTTCTCTGATCATTAGAAACATAATCTTCTAATTTACAGACTGTGTTAATTTGTGGCCAGTTTATACTTGCTTGATCTTGTGCCAACACTGTCCTCCCTGAAGTAGGTTATTTCCCCGTCTGGTACTTGCTCCTCAGTGTTCTTAAACCCTGAATTATGGGCTGTTCATTCTTCTGATCATCTTTGTAGCTTTCTTTGCACTTGCATCACTTGCTCATTTTACTCTAATACTGTAGTTGTTATAGTACACGAGTATTCCAGAAGAAATTTTGTGCTACTGTATGAAATTCTTGTTTTTGATGCATTCGTACCTCCTTTCTTTGCCTGCTTCTATTTTCACAAATATTTCTTGAATGTTTCTTTTAAAGCCTTATATGCTGTTGATGAAAGTATGTCTGATCTGTAGCTGCTCAAATAGTTTTTATGCCTTTTTTAATATCTCACAGTCAGTAATACTTAACTGTCCACACATCTATCTGTTTGGGAGGTTTTGTTTTTTTAAAAAACACGTAGTTCTTTGGTAATTGAGAAATGGCACAGGAACTTCCTCAACTTTCAGCTCTTTAAGTATGGCTATTAAGAAATAGCAGTCACCTTTGTTTAACATAGATCCCTCTGGTTAATGTCATCATTCTTAGAAAAAACTTAGATGAGAAGACTTCAAGCTTTCACTTGTGTTTGATTCCTAACCAGGCCTTAGTGTAAACACGCTATGCAGAATTCATCTGTTCCTGATCTGATAGAGGAAGAAGGTTCATATATAAACTAGGAACCCATTTTTTAAAAAAAAGTGACAATCAGTGATGTTGGTAATGAATGTTACTATTTGTCCCTGTATGAAATAGACCCTCTGACTGACTGACTGACTATACAAAAACCTGTGATGTCAGTTTTGATGGGTGCGCAAAGTGATGGAATGCTGGTCATAAGGCAACTGTATCAGCTGTCAAAATATCAGAGATGTGTTCGTGAAGTGTTTGTATAATTTGATATTTTAATAAGTTCTAGTGATGCCATACACTTGGAGGCGCTGAGATGCATGTATTGTTTTGCAGGTACTTGCCTCCAGAGTGTTTTGTAGTTGGCAAAGAGCCACCAAAGATTTCCAATAAGGTTGACGTATGGTCAGTTGGAGTAATCTTTTTCCAATGCCTTTATGGTAGAAAGGTAAGGAAAATTATATTTGAAAATCTTAGTTTTACAATAAATGCTGTTTTCCAGTAGGCTTAGTTCTGAAGATGTGAATCTACATGGAAAATTACTTGTGTGTACACTGATATTGCAGGAAATGTAGAAAATCTTGACTGAAACCGTTTTATTTATGGAATGGTTAGTAGTTTGTATTAACAATGCAGCAACTTATTATAGCATAGATATTTATGAAATCCAAGTAGTTTGATAACTCTTATGAAGAAAATAATGTCCTTATTTTTCAGCCATTTGGCCACAATCAGTCACAGCAGGATATCTTACAAGAAAACACAATATTAAAAGCCACAGAAGTTCAGTTCCCTGTCAAACCTGTTGTAAGCAACGAAGCCAAGGTAACTTTACATCTGATCCCTGAGTAACAAAACACTCATCATAAAGGATTCAGCTATAAAATTGCTGTTAACTTAGGAATGTTATGGGATGTACTAACTAAATGTGTAGGAAAACATAATGGAGAACAGGTATTTTGATGTCTTAAGCAAACTTATTCTGGGAGTTCAGAAAAGTTCATGTACTTTCTTTATTCTAGAAATGTGCAATTGTTTTTAACATAGGCCTTTTGAAAAATCGTCTGCTTTGCTTTTTCCCTGAGGACTGTACATGTCTCACTCAGGCTGTCTCACTATAAGTTCTTGTGAAATGCTTCTGCTAACAAACAAGCTCTTTTTGAAGATAGTGAATGTTTTTCTCTGCAGCCTTATTGGGTTGAAGAACTATTTGCCTTCCAAATACCTGGAAGATATGTTTGCTAACACTTTTCCCTTGAAAGGTCCTAGTATGTGTGTGTTAACTCAAAACTGAGTTTAGAAACAAATTCTTAAGAATCTATAAGGTATGTTGATGCTGGTTCAGTTTCCTGAATAAGACTCTCAGAATGGTTGATATTCCACAAAGGTGTGGAGAGCAGTGTTTCCTGTATTTAAAAAAAACTTATTTTGAAATGTCTATAGTACCAAACTCATCTCCACGGTCTAGCTGTTCAGAACCAGATTAAGGTTGCTGCTGTGAACATCCATAACATAAATCCAATTCTGGGAGTATGGAAGAAAACATTATATATGTGTTAATTATTTGTAAAACTGTCCCGTTTTTTTGAAAGACATATTCATGGCCAGATCCAGTAGGTAGAGATGCAGGCTCATGGAAGAAATTCCAAGATAACAGAATGCCTATTTAAGATTCAGCAAGTAATTAAATATACTCAGATTTGGACAAAAGCTGAAAAAATTTGGAATGTTAAGATTTAGATTATCAAAATTAAAAGGAAATAAAACCTATTTCTAGAGGCTGTAACTTCCAAAGAAAGTAAGTCTTTTAGGTACTTAAACCTGCTTTTAACAGTTTGTGGTATATTTCCATTGGTTATATTTTCCAAAAGTAGGGTTAGTGAACAAGTTGCAGTTAAGGTTATGAAAATTTGGCTGAAGAATTATAGCATGTTCTAGTTTTTTTGGTTGGTTGGGGTTTTTTCTGTTTACTGTTTCTCTTTTTTCACCCCATTTGGAAAAAATACATGCTTTGTACATAGCTAAAAAATACGCATCATCTAATTGATAATATTACATGTTGATAGTTAATACCCATCTTCTAACATTATATTTCTTTGTCATTAGTAGCTTTTATATAGAGGATGTCGATGTCAGGGAGGTGTAGGCAGTTCAGCATGGAGAATTGGCAACTAAATTCACATTCTCTGTGTATTCCATGTTCTGTTTGTTTGAAAGACGAAAATAAACTCAGTGTTCTCTGCTCTTATTAACATTGTCACAGTAGCTGAAGAGAGAGGAAGAAATTAGTCCCTGGTGGAAATGCTACAAAACAATTTCAGACTAACTTGTAAATACAGGCCGTTTATGATGATTGTGTAGAATTCAAATTGTATCTCAGATTTATAGGCCAGGCAGTTGGAAAAGAACAGCTTGTAAACTAAAATTCTCATTTGGAAAACGTGGAAATGAAATAAATATGGAACCTGGAATTACATCATTAGTTTTCAGACTGTAACTGCCCTTTGATGCTCCACACTTCTTCCTGTTTTATGCAACGGTCTCCTCTGCACTAGAGTAACTTGTCTACAGTGCCGGGGTGCTTGAAGTATTTTACAAACATTTTATACACAAACTTACTCTGAGAATCTTGCAAACAACTCTTAAAAATTCATTTTTTATGAAGGATTTACTGTGAATTTGATTAAAATCCATAGTGTGAAAGAACATGTGAACATATATACTATATATATACTAACAGATGTGCAGGTTTTTTATTTTGTACATTGTTGATGCTGGATATGTAAAAGTGAATTCTAGTAGGATTCTTGGGCACGTGTCACAGATTTTTTTTCCATTAATCTCCATTTTTTTTATTGGATCAAGTAACAGCTGAACAGATTTATCAAAGAAAATATATGTAATTCTTTTAAATTAAGTACTAAATTAAGTAATGATGAGCTAATCAATTCTGTATCAATAATAAGGATCTTCTGTTGAAGCCCAGGCTTTCAGGAGACCAAATGTTCTGCATATGCTAAACATAAGGCTTGACAGAAACCTGCAGTGAAAAATTATTGGTGTACATCATATGGACCTAGACATAGAACAACATAGTATCTCAAGAACAGTCTTGAAGCAAGATACAGATTTTTTTTTTTCAGCTGTTAGGTACTTTTAAGCAGATGGGATTGAGTTACTTCTAGAAAAGGAGTTCCATTTAGGCAGTGGTTTCTTAAACAGTCTATTAGTAATTTGGTACTTACTGAACATGACAACTACCATTGTATAATTGAACTTTTATTCTTCTGTCATTGCACCTGTGGCAGTGCTTGCTTTCAGAGGTCAACTAAAGCATTGAAATTCTGTCCCTATATCTTCCATCTTCCTCTTCTCCTACCACACAGATGAATTGTTTTAGAAGTTTCATGGACCTCCTTCCCACTCATTCAGTGCTCTGGCATTGCTCTGACAATGCTCTGCTACTTCTAGTTTTTAATAAGCTGTTGAAGGATAACACGTGCAGAAGTCTAATCGTGCAAGATGCTCCAACTTGTAAATATAGTTCCTAAGCATGGAAATACCATTTGAAGTGTGATTTGCAGCCAACTAATTTTCTGGGTTTTGTGGGGTTTTTTCCTGCTGTGATACTGTGTTTTTTTATTTGACTCAGTAGGAAAACATTACACTGTCATTTGAATTGAACTACATTAAGAACAAGAATTTGCTAGAAACTAGTTTACCCAGGAGGACATGCAGACTTTCTTATAAGCAGACGTTATTGGGAATGGTTTTGACACTTCCTATGTTTCTTTCCTAGGCCTTTATCAGACGCTGTTTAGCCTACCGAAAAGAGGATAGGTTTGATGTCCACCAGCTGGCTAATGATCCTTATCTTCTCCCTCATATGAGGAGGTCAAATTCTTCAGGAAACTTGCATATGACTGGGCTAGCAGCATCCCCTACACCACCTACTTCAAGCATTATTTCATACTGAAATTTCTCCAACTGAGGAATGGCATGATACCTTTGTGTAATTTCCAGAAGCAGACTTGAGCTTAAAAGCATTTGAGTGTTTTTACACAGGACAAGTTTGATAACTCTGTTTTCAGACTGAAGTCCTCCTACATAGTGTCACTGTATGATGGGAATGGATTGTGGACTGTGCGTAAGTGTACCCTTCTGAGAAATACCTTTAAACATTGAAGGATGACACTGCCTGTTACACACTAACAGGTATACTGTGTTTAAGGCTGAAGAAAAGGATTTTAGTTTTTTCTGGGGAACATTGTAAATAATCTTTTTAATACTTAAAGTACATTTGGTTGATACTGGAAAGTTCTAACATGAAGGGTAGTTTCTCATTATTTAAATAAAAAAGGGTAGTGAGAAAATTTGAAAACACAGGGGGGAAAAAAAAACCCATGCCTGATCATAAAATAATTAAACTGCCATCTTTCCAAGACATTGATCTTTTGAAACCAAAGTAAGGAGTGTGAGATGGTCAAGGATACGTTCTGTATCAGACTCCTTAGATAAATTTATAGTATTTTATTCGGCAACTCAGGCTTGTACCTCCAAAAATGTGGTGGTGTTTCACTGAATTCAGATTGGAAGGGTGATATGGAATTCCTGGTACTTATTTCTCAAATAGATTGCTAATTTTTAAATCCACTCAATTTTCTAAAATCATTATACTTGCTGTGGTATTGGAACTTGTGAAACTTTTCAGGCTTCTGATAAAAGCGAGCAACAGTATGAATCTAAACGCAAACCGGTCGTGTATAATGTTCTATGCAGGAATAATGATAAATTCCCTTCTAGCTCTATTGTAAATTGTTGTACAGATGTCACATTTTCAGTTAAATTTCAGCAACTTATTCCTGTACAAATGTTTAAAGTATGGCTTTTTCTAATTGGATATTGTATTTTTTTTAAGTCTCCCTCAAGGCGCTTTTAATTGCTGCTAAATGACATTGCTTTTACTTTTGCGAAAGAATCAAATTACCTCCTTAAGGTGCAAGTCAACTGTACGTTATAGAGAGATTAAGAGTAGGTAATTCATTAACAATCAAGGCATGCAAGCCAGATCTATGTTGGCAGTACAGTTCTTTCAGTCAGTTTATTGCGTTCTCGACCTGCAGAGCGCATTGATACTAGATGTAGAAGTTGCTCATAGTTATTCTCTATCTCTGGAAGTTCCTATCAACAAGAAAATGTTTCTTGTGGCTTGTACAGTTATTTTAAAATGTGAAACATTTTCTAACTGCCTTGTATGGTAGAAACGTATTTTTCAGAACAGTGTATCTCTCTCCCATTCATTATTCTTTTTACTATCCTATTCTTGATGCTGAATACCTATATGTAATTTTGTCCATGTTGCAGAAAAAGGAGGCTGTATTACCACAGGTTTTCATTTAGTATTGTACAGTTAAACTGTTGCTCTTGTTTCTGATGTTTCAAGCCATTTTGTTTTCATTGTACATAATGAAACATTAACTGTCTCTTTAAGATGCTGCTGAAATTGTAGAGAATGTAGCCAAAACAGTAATAAACAATGACAGTTGAAATTTCAAGGTTTTCATTGTGTGTGTGTGTTTTCATTTCAGGGAAGGGCAGATCAGCTCACCCTATCACTAACTACACTTACTCTTTAATTATAAAGAAGAGGCCAACAGTAGAATAATTAAGAAACATTGGAGGTGAAAGAGGAAGAATATAGCTACCTAAAAATGAGGAGGGTTATGCATTGCAGTAATTACCTACAGACTTGTTTTTCCTTCTGTTAGCACCTGGAAATTGGCTGTTGTGGCTGAGTACATGACACTTACTCCAGCTTTACAAATACACGTTTCTGAAACCTGAACACTTGACTTAGAGTTCCATATAGAAATACAGAAGGAAAAGCAGAGTCACCATCTCATCCTTTGAATTAGAGCTGCAAGATTTTTACCTCAGATGTACGCGGTTGTGTTTGTGCTAGCATCTCATGATACTGTTCATAAAAGTTTCATGTCCCCATGCAGAGTTATTTGATGGTCACAGGAAGACAGCTGAGTTAGTGTGTTTGATGCCTGCCCAGTTTCTGCTTGGGGTAGAAGCAGCTTTGAGGCTGAGTCTAAAACACTGAATTACTGGTGCTTCTGGAGGAACACTGATCCACCTAGATAATTCACACTGTTGTCATCCATGGCTAGATTTCCTAAACTCTGATGATTTAGCAGCAGGTAGACTGAGGGAATGTAGTTAAACTTCATTGGGCAGGTTTTAAAGACCCTCAGAAGTTAAAAGCTTCCTGTACTTTAAAGTAAAAAAAAATAAATTCTACATTTAATGGAAGATACTAAAACCCTACATTGCTGTATAATAAACAAAACCCTGCATATGAAACAGAAGTGCCTGTAAGAAAAGTTCAAATCTTTTAACAGTGATAATGGTGCTACAGGTCATGCAGCCAGAGTTCACAATGCTTGGCTTGTTTCTGGAAAACAGCCATGTTTGGGCACCATTTTATTTTGTTTATATTTGTACTGATGTTCATATTTCAGTGTAGAAATGCAGCCTTATTCACCCTTATTGTGTTATTCACCCTTAACTTGGTCTGTTCTGGTGGATAGAGACTATTTTAATGGAGGCCAGTTAATATTTTAATTTCCTAAAAAGTGCTCTTTGCACTTGCAAGAAGGCTGGAAGGGCACTGTGCTGCTGGCCAGCTGCCGAGTACTATTGACCACACACGCTGGCTATGAGCAACTGTTGTGTAATGAGAGAGGCTTTCAAAGGCCCACAAAGCTGCGAGCCCTTGGTATGCGAGTCACGGGTGCGTGACATGCGTGAGTCACCGCTGAGGGGTACTCTGTGTGCCGGGACCCTGCATGGGAGCCACTGATGACAGCCTAAGCAGGTGACTGGATAAGGTATGTTTCAAAATAAGCCCTGGAAAGGAAAATATGCCCAGAAGTATCCAGGGTGCTCCTGTTCCAGCTTTGGTGTTCTCCCAAGCATGAGGAAACCACAGGTCTGAGGCCACCAGGCCAGGCAGGCCTATCTTCTATAGCATTCCTGGCCAGTTTGGGGAGCAGAGAGGCAGGTCCCCAACAGCCCAGCTGCTCCAGTCTTCTCGAAATTCAGCTCTGCTGGTGCTGCAGCTGCTTCTGTCACAGCAGAGCAGCTGAGAAACCGAGCCCTGACTGGGCAGCCAGCGTGGTAGCAGCCAACCTCTCCCCACCCACCATGTTTTCTACAGAGGGCCAGAGCGGTGAGTGCTGAGGACCAGCACTGGTTCTGGTGGTTGGCCAGAAAGGGTGAGAGGTGTCTCTGGGACCTCTGTTTTTACTCAAAAAAACCCTGAGACTTACTGGTTTTCCCCAGAAGTAGGACATGGCATTGGGAAGGGGGACTGGAAAGCTGAGCCTGGTGAGGGGTCTAGGTAGAATGTCAATGGCCTCCAAAATTGGAGGCAGAATGGTAAGAAAGTCTCCTGATTTCAGTATCTAAAACACTTAAGTCTTAACATTTGCTGTTGTAGTTTTTAAAAATATTTTTTCTACGTATCAGCTTCTGTCAGAGGGAGAACCCTGGTTTCACAGGTACAGGGTGCCTGGCAGCATCCACTGACAGTGTTTAACTGGTCTCACACTGTGCCTGACAGCCTGACTTGCCTGTCTGCCACCACATACTGGGGCCAGGGCACGCTTTTCTCCACAGTCCCAGTGTGATCCTGCCATGGGTTTTGGGGTGTAAAGACCTTTCCCGAGAAGTGGAGCACACCCAGTTTGGGCAGATATGGATTGCAGAGTTGAGGACTGCATTGAGTTTGTAGGAAAGGTAAAACTGCAAATGGTTTCAGAGAAATAATAATACAGCAATTTCAGATCTCTCTGACCATAGATTGATTAAGTGAGTCTAATAAGACAAGCAGAGCTCCCACTGAGTCAGCAATCTGGGGCCTGTCCTTAGATAGCTGTCACCTGAGGCCAAATATTTACAGGTGTTCTTTCCACAAACAGGTTTTCCTTGGTCCTCAATGCTTACTAGGCAAGGCTCCCTGAAAAACTCTCTATCAAGTTTACATATTTTCTGACGAATTCTTAAAAATGTACATCTGTGGAGTTGCATTACTTATCCAAGCAATCTGCCTGGGTTTTTCCTAGCATCCTTTCTTGTTACTTATTAAGCCTATTATTTCAAGTTCTATGCACTATGGCATGTCCCAGCCATGTGTAGTAAGTATATGGGTCTTGCTTTCTGTGCAGTCTCCATGTATTTAATTTTTAACTTAATGAGTATCCTTGGAGTTATGATTATTATTCCCTGAACAAGTGAGCTTCCTGCATTATTTATTTTAGATATTCAACTCATATCTAAATGTTATGGGAAACTTGCTGTTGAAGTATTTTTTTTTCTATTTTGTTCTAGGTAATTGAGTCACCTTGAGATCTTTTCATTGTGCTATGTTTCCCAAGCCAGTAAAATTCTGTGCATAAATCAACGGAAAATATTTTCCCTAGAAATCTCATTTTGTAACTGGTGTCTCTAGAGCTCATCAAGTATCATTAAGAAATTACATGATGTTTGAATTTCAGAATTGCCTTGTGCAAATCTGTGGATATTGTCTTCTATGCCTCACTGAAGCACACGCGGGGACTTTCTGTTTAAAAAGTGATGGAGATCAAAACCACATTTGCTGTATCATCAGGATGTGCAACCAGCAGGTCAACTGCCAAGTAAGATGTTTTCTTGCTCTTGTGTGGAAGCTGTGCCATGGTATTCAGGAGAGCACAACTCTGCAGTCCAGTAAAACAAGTGTTCCTGGGGAAGAGAATGCTGTGGCCTCAGTCCTGAACCCAGTACTGTTTTGTAGTTTGGCATTCATGCTTTCAGAATAAAAAACATAAGCCATCCCTGGACACTACCCTTCTGTTTGATGTTACTCTTGGGAAACCTGTTTATGCGCACAGAGGGTTTGAATCAGTTTTGCAGGTGGCCTGGGGTTGTGGCTTCCTGTTATTTTTGGTATTGATACACATGGGGTGGTTGCGTAATTGCTGCTCTCATGATGCTTGGAAGGACAGTCCTTAGCAGAGGCACTGACTTCAATAAGGTCTGGGGGTGTCTATAGTTCAAAGAGGCAAAAGCATGATCCAGTGCTTTGGTGCTTAGAAGTGCCTGTCAGTACTTGCTAAGTCAATGTCCTAGTTTAGTTCTGATGTTGAAGTTCTGAAATATTTATGGTTTGGGACAGAAGGAAAGGACTACGCACACTCAAATCACCTTCACACTAATTGAGAACTGTGATAGTTTAAAAAAAAAATCCATTCTATGCAGCTTTATGAAAAGCAGTACACTAAATACATTGCTTGTATAAGCATAGGGTTGGGGAAGAGATAGAAGAAGAGATAGAAGTGCTACATACATCTACAAATTCATGGCTAGCATGTAATATATGCAAAGGTTCAGGTTTGTAGTACCCCTGAGCATTATCTGGCAATATGCATCTCTTACTGTCCAAATACCTTCTAACATAAATATATGTATTGTCTGCACCCCTTTCACTGCAGAACACGGGCTTGTAGAAAAGGAGGCCCTGTGATGCTCAAATATGCAACTGAGTTTGCAGTTGCAAACTATAAATAAAGCCAGAACATGAAAAAGAGAAATGTGAGACAAGTTTACTGTAGAAGAGAGTTCATATGGGGTTTTTCTCCTTATATGAGTGGGTCTTCTGTGCCTTCATCTGAAGTGGTTTCAGATGGCATAGTCCTTTGGTATTCTCTGGTAATTTTTCTGCATTGTTACAGTTTTTCCCCCTGTACCCCCAGTCCTACCGTCACACTCCAGCTGCCCAAGGCTTTCCTCCGTGCAGGTGCAGCACAGCGATAGCGCATGCTGCAAGCTGCCGTTCAGCCATTCAGTGCTTCAGCCAGCAGCACACCTCTGGCGTGCAGCTGGGCGCCATGAGATCATGTGCCAGCAGCTGAACGGTGGCGGTGGCCTTGGTGTGACAGTGTGTATGTCTCCACTTGCTCAGCAGTGCTTAGTACAGTGCTTCTACACGCTTCTGCTACACGCACTGCTGCTACATGTGTCACCTCACCGGGAAGTGGTGCTCAGGGCTGAGACAGACAGTGAAACAGAAGCAGAGCAAACATATCTGCAGCTTTTCTTCAGGTCCATATTTCAAAATCTTGATTGCTTTATCACAGTAGTTGCAGTGATTTTTATTTTTTTATACAAGGGAAGAACAGGATGTCTTTCTTCTTTTTCCATGCACTGAAGCCTTTCCCCAGCTTCCTGAACCATATCAGCCTTCACTATCTGGTGGTATTATGAGTGTCTTCAAAGTCTTTAGTTCAAAAGAAGCTGTCATGTTGCAGTGTTGTGCCCTCTGCTACTGCCCATATGTGTAACTAGGGCAGCACCGGGTCAAGTGATGGAGACTATGTGTTGAAGTAGTATTTATATCCTACTCATGGCTTTCCTTCTCTGACGAGCTGTGCTGATGTGTGTGAGACTTATAACCATCTTGGTGTCCTGTTCCTTTCCTCAGAGCTGTGCATAGGCCTTTTCCCTCCTGGAGGATGATAGGCAAGTATCTGATTCTTCACATTTAGACCCACCGCTCCTGATTTGACTCAAGTAAGAGACAGCTTTATAAGGTCTCGAATATATCAGGAGATCTAAGCGCTTCTTCCAGCCCTCAGACACTGGCCTTGCAACTTCTAGGACAGTTGGGCTGGTGCTGTGCCTTGGAGTGCTCCAGTGTGTCACCATGCAGCCATATTCCACCACGTATGGAGGACACATTCCTGAAATGAGCAATGGTGAGGAATTGAATGGATAGCAAAGGTAAGAATCAGTGTAGTATGATCAGTGTAATGATGTGTGCAGGGCCTTGAGGAGTACTACCTGAATGCACAGGGATGTATTTTGCAGCATAAGTACTTTCTTTTTCATACCCTCCAGAAAAGAGTTCTTGATGATGTGAATGTAAAACAAAGACAGAAGAGCCAGCTTCTTGTGTCTTAACCTGTTGGGACATGCTCATGACTTTAGCAGGCCTGGAAGGAAAGCTGGAAAAGGATACTCACTCCCCAATGGGATTGGGAGACCTTTGCAGGAGAGAGTGCTGAGAACTGTGCTGCTTTGTGCATGCATGAGCAGATCCAGTAGCTCTTCGCTTGCCTTCATTGGTAGAACAGACGTTTCCACTTAAAATGATGGGACTAGCAAGGACTTGAAGGATTTAAAGAAGTCGAACACATTCTCCCAGATTTCTGTCTCATCTGCCCTTGCATGGCAGAGGAACACGACCTGCCAAATGGTGGCATACATAGAGCCCACTTGGGGAGAAGGTGCAGCTTCTTTCCTTCTCCTAGGTTTGTCCTTCTAAACAGCCACATGAAGAGTTATTGCATAGTTTTGTGCATTTGCATAATGCACAAAATGCTTTCTTCCTGACAAAAATAATCACCCTAACTAGTGCACAAATGGTTCTTTTCAGGCTTGCAGCTGTGGCTCAGTGGCAACTGGCAGAGCTCATCACTGATTTAAGCACTGGAATACCTTCCCTGCATCCCTTTCTATTGCAAAGCCAGGTAAGTAACCTATTAGTTGGCTGACTACACATAAGCCCTTGCCCATAGTGAATGTGGTGCATCTTAATCCATTGGTTAAATGTCAGTTTGTGTACATTTATATGATACCATGAATTCATCATATTATTTGTAGGATTATATAAGGATGTATTGGATGCCTAGCCTGGCCTCATAAATTGTCTTCTTAGCACTGTCAGGTGTCAGGACAGTTTTATTACTGAGCCCAAACATTCTAATCTAACAAATTAGCATATCATATAAGTTATTGTCCTATCACCCAATTAACAAAACCCCATACAGATAAAAGAATAATTACTCCTCTCTCATGCTTTATCATCTGTCAGAATTCCTGTGGTTTTAATGAACCTCATCCTTTTCCACTTATATTAATACCTTAATATATTGGTAAACCACAAATCTTAATTTATAGCCATCACAACAGACAAGACATGGTCCTAGTGGTGAAAACAATAAAGATTAGGTCGGGTTTTTTTCTTTTATCTCAGAGACCACTGAGAGGATTTCAGCTGAATTGTGTTGAGATAGCTTTTCTATTTTGGGGCATGCTTTGATGTGCTCTGTTAACATCAGGCAGCAATGTGAGGTCCTCTTTTTTTTTTTTGTTTGGGTTTTTTTTTTTTGTTTGTTTGTTTGTTTTTTGTTTTATTCAGTGACTCGGGTCATGTTTTTCTCCTACTAGGTTTTGCAAATGATTACTTATGTTGCAAAGGATTTTACTAGTTTTGTGATAAGGAGCAACACAGACAGGGCACAGAGATCATGGAGAAAAGGCATTCCTATCTGAAAAGCAATCAGGAGTGAGACAGTTGGTGTGACTTCAGCTGTGCTCACTTAGGTAACTTGCTGTAGGTCCAGAACACTTTCAGTCTCAGACACTATGCACTGGGTGGATAAAAGGTGAATTGTTACAATAGCTAGTGGCAAAGTTTTACATTATTTTTCATGTTCATATCTAAAGCAAGCCCAGGGCACATAGGAAAAGCAGTGGTGATGGAGCCATCACGAATTTATAAGCAGCACTTTGCTGCACATGAATCAGCCTTGGCCCAACGTCAGGGAGGTACATCAAAACTCAGCTTGCTCTGGAGAGCAAGCCTCAGACAGACACTTGCCAGCAGCCCAGAGGAGATGGGAAGGAAGCACACAGTCTCCCAGCACCTGCTAGATGGCAAAGCAAAGGGTTGGATTGAGACACCATCTACTTCACCTGTTTGCACCTCACACTGACGTGACACAGAGCTTGGGTATGGCACTATCAGAGCAGCAGATGCTGTGACTGAGTGGTCAGGCTCGTCCCTCTGTGATATTGGACCAAAGCTCCTCTGTCTCCTGCAGGCAAAGGATTTAAATACTAATTACACTAATTTTCCTAGAAATTAGCATGGAGTATCAGTATTTGTTAGCATTTGGCTGTACTCAATTCAACAAATACTAAGAGAAAAGTGTTTCTTTGTAAGAGAAATGGAAAAAAGCACGGAGGAATAGCTTGTAATGAAGGGTGGAGAAAAACTTACTGGTTTATACAATCCACCTGACTTGCAGCAAGGGTCTTGAAAGAAGAATCAGAGCTTCTTGAGTGAAGCTTGACATCTGTTTGGAGTTCACAGCAGCACAGACTTGTAGTGTTAGGGAAAAGGATCTGTAAAATAATTACAACAATTTTGTCATCT
Organism: Heliornis fulica; assembly: GCA_013399135.1. Taxonomy (NCBI): domain Eukaryota; kingdom Metazoa; phylum Chordata; class Aves; order Gruiformes; family Heliornithidae; genus Heliornis; species Heliornis fulica. Next base: position 484,846 of record VXBZ01000400.1, on the reverse strand, counting down.
TGATTTTTGCATTAAGCCCTAGTCTGTTATTAAGAAACTTCACACTTTTACCTGCTCAAATACTATAATTATGAATGTATAGCATGCATTGATTAATACCTAATAGTTCGAAGCAAAATTTACAAAATATATTTATAATTGAAAATTATTGGAAATACTGCAATTCAGCTTGTCTCCCTGCTCTGAACTTTATGCCTATTACTGTCATTCTTGGCATTTGAAATGATGTGGTTACAACTCAGAAGCCTTTTCAGGTATCATTTTATGCTTTTCAAATCACACATTTCCTTGTGATGGTCATTGCTTGCAATTTCTAACATGTTATTCTGAAGCCACTGTGCTGATAAAGGTGAATTAATGACAGGAGGTAGTTCTAAAGTAATAGAGAGAAACAGTAATAGCTCTACAACATATGATCTGAAGGAACATTTTACACTTAAAAAATAATGTAGTAGTCATGAATCCTAATAGCAGGGCTGTTGTGTTTTAGGACAATTAATTATGCTTTTACCATTAAAGAATCTTGATGTATTTTTGACCCAATCTAACGTGAAAATTATCCAATAATAATAACAACTTATTATCCAGCTTCATCACTTATTATTATCCAACTTCACATAAGTTGATTCCATTAGGGTGTGGTTTTATGTTAGAAGTTTCTTAATAATTCAAATATTAGTTTGCACTCATTTTTGTGTTTAGAGGGGGAAAATAGTATTTTATAGCTATAGACTGAAGTCTCAAAGGTGTGATGCTCTTGGTCTTTACCTAGGGTTTAATGCCACACAGTTTCACATTCCTAGCTGGAGATGTGTTTTTTGCTGTCTGTGTAAGCTAACCCAGGGCTGACCCTGGAGCCCCTCACACCCATAGCCTCCCTTGCTTCCAGACAAAGGCCCACGCAGTCGTATGCTAGGTCTCATCAGCTGGTGGACCTGGATGAAAAAGCTGTGCTCTTTGGGGCAGGGTTACTTCTCAGCAAAGACTGATAGCAGCCACACAGCTGCAGGAACCAGTGCTAGGAAGCAGGTGTGAGCTCCTGTGGGAACGGGGTGCAAGGCGGGGAGGCACTTTGGAAATGGCAGCATCTTAGCTTGGTGGAGAGCAGGACTACATGTGCAGCTAGGGCTGCACCGCTGCCTGGCCGTGCTCCTTCTAGAGCCTCTAAAGAGGGGCTTCCCCAGGGACAGGCTTACCCTCACAGCTGGTTTTGGTGTGCTGGCTTTCCCAGCACCGTTCTTAATGGGGGAAACCCTATGGTTACCCTTCCAGTATTCTCAAATTTTCATTGTGGAGACATCTTGTCAGAGAATTTTCTCCTTCTCTCCACAGTTGCACAAATAACTTCCTTCTCCAGGCACAATCCAGCAGTGTGCTGTATCCAGCTGAAACGCCAGGGGGAAATTCAGACACAATACTCTAACTGGAATTTGTTTGTCATAAACCCCAAGGGCATGTTCTCATTAAAGCAACGAGTTGTGTTCAGCAGTTATGTTCTTTAATGTTTGCATTACACTCCTCTATACTGCCAGAAATTAGAGACTTCTTTCAGTGTTGTCTGTAGGTCTCTGCTCAGTTGGACAGGGGGAAACTTTTCAGCCAGGGCTTGGAACAAAAAGCATTTCTCCACACAGCAGCTGTTAATCCTACCCTTGCAGGTTGCATACTAGCTTCATTCACTGACCAAAATCAGGGCAAGGCAGTGAGGAGACCTTACCTCTCACCTGGCAGACAGCAAACAGAGATGTTCTGCACCAGCAGGCAAAGCCACCAGTCGGAGCTGTAGGGAACACCCCACTGGCAGTAAACACAACTTCCTGGTTAGGTTAGTGTTTCATTTGTGCCAGCACACAAATACTTGACCAAGCCAAGGGTTTTTCATCATATGAGAGAAACATAGCACACAGCCCATGCTGGGCTGTGCTGCCTGCTGACAGATTACAAGGCATCAAAATTTCCAAGAAACAACAACGATCACAGCAGCAACCACGGTGATCTGGGTGCTACCAGCATTTAAGCACTCGGTGCCATTTCTGTGTAATTGTCTCCAGAGAGTAGGAGTTACAAACACCACCATCATTTTAAGTGTTCCCTGACTAAACTAACGTAGGAAGAACATAGTGTTCTAATTATCCCATGGGCACAAAAGTGATTATTCCTGTAGGTCCTGCATGACTTCAAGCATCTGAAACTCATACCTAATACTGTATCTATGTTCACTAGCCTTTGGACACCCAAGGCTGAGCTTACACTGAGCATCAGATGCCTTTGAGTACTGTGACTAGGCAATTACCTCTGTTCTTGGCAAATACAAACTAATCCAGGATGCAAATGTAAAATGTTTTTGTAAAGGCAATAAACTTTTTTTTGAGGGTGGTAAACTTCTCATTCACTCAAGAGTCTTTATATGTGGTTACATTCAATAGTATTTCTGAGTCAAACAAAACCACTGATAAAGGTTTATTAGCAAAGACTGGTGCCACACTAGGCAGCCTGTTTGCACTCACTGTGCTTTTAGGAATGCTGATGATACTTTGGAAATCTTTGTGTTAGACAGGGCCTCTTACACTGAATTTCTAACCAGACTTGAAAGAGGAAGAGGGTGTTTGCCTCTCTCCTCCCTGCTGAACTGCTCCATTCCCTCCTTTTTTTGCTTCAACTGGTACAGAAATCCTTGGTGAAACCCAACCTTTCTCAAGCTGGAGAGATTCAAGGTACATTTTATGTGGTCTAAGAGCAGGCTTGCTCTCTGTGAGCAGAGAACTGACTCTGGGGGAATTTTCTCCAGGGAGAGAGGGAGTGGGTTTCTTCTCTTTCTCAGACAAACGCCTGGGTAGAATACAGATTTAGGGCAATCTACTAGTAAATGCACTGAGTCAAGTAGTTAGAAATAATAGTGGTGGGTTTTTTTACCAGGTTTGTAGTGATAAACAAGGTTCAAAATTTATCCCAAAGAGGAATGGATTGGATCAAGTACTTCACTGAGATGGAGAGGTAAGACTCAAATTCCTGCAAATGTATACGCTTCGTGTTTAAAGACAGGCAGGCAGACATTAATACATACACCCATGCATAATGTAAACACACTGCCTCTGCCTCGTTGGAAGTATAGGGCCCTGTAGCAGGGACTCTCACCATGTGTTCCCAGTACAGGAAGTTGAGAAGTCAGCTGAGACCTCTGTACTCTCAAAGCAATGCAAATATCAAACATAAGGCTTTGCTTAACCAACATTTTTCACATCTAAGGGGTGACGTGTCAGCATCTTCTGTATGAATTAAGTAAACAGGTTCTTAAAACTGTTGATCTTATAGGAGAAAGAGTATTAGATATGGAGAGGATTACAACAGTGGAAGCAAACACTTGCCCTTGTGAATTCTTACAAACTATATTTAGATTTTAAATCCAAGCATAATTAAACAGTGCTAATGAGACAGAGGGACTTATCTTCATTGGGTGTATAATTGGGTATCGCTGATTCCCTCATTCATTTTTCCTAGTTTTAAAGCCTCCTTGTTCCAGTAAGATTTGATGGTAAAAATTTACCCTGCAGAGAGACAGTATCTGGCCTTGAGCTTAAATTCAGCTGGAAACCTTTTAAGGAATGCAGCTTTCTTGCTAGCATCAATAACTAACAGCAGACACCTGTGAATGTTTAGCCAACAGCCAAGCAAAGCATTCTTTTTGCAGTGTACCCTGGATAAAATGCCATTTCACACAGTTTGACAAAGACCAAAATGGGAAAGAAAAACTTGTCCCTTATTTCCAGTGAGGGAAACAAAACATGGTAGTTTCAAGTTGTGGGTATATAATCTGCCACTATCAACTAAGGTTTGAATTTTTCCTCAAAATATGGTCCAAGTCACCCAGGAATGTGAAGCTGGCACATGAACTCTTGGTGATATTTTGTGGTGTGTGTAGTGTAGCAGGTCAGAGTGGAAGGATGCAATGATCTTGCCCAGCCTTAGTAGTTCTGAGCCCATAAACAGCATAGCAGCCTCTGTTACAGCTGTGCTCCAATAGCTGATTTTACTGCTGAGCAAAGGGCCACCGCTACCTGCAGCACCAGCGGCTGGACTTTTTTTTTTTTTTTTGACCTAGTCAAAAAAGCCAGTAGCCAAGAGGGTGTGACACACAGTCATGTTTGCCAGAGGCCCTCCCATACAACCAATGACAACCTTTCTCATCACGCACTACCACAAATGGATACGTGTGTTTGAAGGGTTTGGTCCGCAACTGCTGCTGCAACTGCAGCACAACAGCTGTTTCCTGAGACATGGCACAGTAATGACTATGGCTCTGTACACTTCAGTGCTGCCATGCATGCCAGGGTGCTTGCTTACCTGCTGACAAGGGTGCTCAGAAGCATCATTCACTTAAGACTTTGCTGTGCTTCACATCCTAGTGGAAGTGCTTGCCACCAGCTGGAATCTGTTCTCAGTGACTGCCTGCAGAATATTCTTCAAACCCTTCTCCCTCCAAAGTGACCACTGCTAAATGCCTGTCCACCCAGTGAGACAAACCAGTTCAAAGAGGAGTACTACAGTGTCTGTGACCAGGCTCTGCTGGATATGATGAGGGTAGAGCAAGATGAATGCCACAAAACAGCAAATGTTTTTAATCTTGCTCCAGTAATTCAGCACAGGCTTATTCTTTGGTTTGCTGAACCCAAGGCTTTGTTTTGCCCTTTTCTGGAAGGCAATTTGAACACTTCCCTGCTAAGACTGTTATGCAGATTAACCAGAGACATAGGAATTATTGCAAGCATTTGGTCTAAAGTTCCCTTTGCTCAGGTTAACTAAACCACGCTGACCATGTCACCCACAGTAAATATCCCTCCCTCTTTTTAAGGGCTCTCTTTGGACCACCTAGGACTCTGCTGATGTTCTAGGTAATGAGATTTGCAGCTGTCCTTCCCCTTCATCACTGCCTACTGAGCTATCTGGTCATTTGTAGTCAATAGTACTGGTTTTAACTTTCCAGGGGAACAGACAATTTTAGAAGTTGTTCTGTAACCCCAAAAATACCTTCGTATTTCACAGAATGGCATGTCTGGTCATGCTGGTTTTTTACATTAATAGTCCAAGTGTTCAAGCACCTAACACTGCCTTGTGGTTCAACAGCAAGGAGAAGTACCATTGGTAGCCAGAAGAACCAAGAGCAACAGCAAGTACAGCTGCTCAACTTGTGAGCAGTCTAGATCCACAATCACTCGTCCCCTGTGCCCACCAGAAAAGATACCCTTTTTCAAAAGCAAGATTTCTCTCTGACTGAGCTGTGAACCAGGGATCCTGGCTGGCTACTGCTGCGATAAACCCCACAGCTCTCAAAGTTTCAGTGACTGAAGTCTTACCAAATTTGAAGTCTATCACTTCCTCTGCTGCCATAAACATAATTTTCAATTATTTTCCTTTTTTACCACCTTAGCTTAACTGCTGGGGAGTCCCACTGTCAGGATTAAACAGATGTTTTATTTTCTGCCAAAGGTGGGAAAAATAATAATCACTAGCTCTGCCTCATTGCCTGCCATGTGGTCTGGAAAGGTGCCATATGCCCAGCACTCAGATACTGCTGCAGACGGGAAGCTGAGGGCATTATTTATTATTTGCCTAATCAATTTAAATACTGTCTTTCCTTCAGGAAGCACATTCCTAGTGTTTGTGAGGAGATATGTATAGGACTCATCAAACACCCTTCTCTCATCAAGTGCAGCTGCTGTTTAAAGAGCCGATACCCCCTTGAAAGGCACATGGGGCTAGCAGTAAAGGCCTTGCACTTGAGCCTGCACTGCGTTCACGACCTGTTCTCAGCATCACAGTCAGTCCTAGAGGTTGATAAAGTTCACCCTTGCATGCAACAACAACAGCTTTCTGTTACTCTTTAATGCTTCTGAAGAGATCTGCTTGAAGAGAGTGCAGGGCCACTCCTCCAGCAGGCAAAAGATGTGAGTGTGAGTGAGCTGCTTGTTGCTAACCTGCCTCTTGAAAGCTGCTGCTGTGCCTTCACAGTGATGAGATGTGGTGTCTCTGGTGTCAGGCACAGGGCAGTGTCACCAGCTGACTCTGAGATCCTCCCTCAAGACAACCCATGGTAGAGCTCTGCCTGTTGCTGAGGGGAGGATGATCAGTGTGTGCAGACACCAGGCTGTGGGGGTGGGTGCCACTTTCTGTTGATTTCTTGGAAGGTCCAAGAAGCAGCAGTTCAAAAAGCATTGGTCCTTCATAGAGGACAGCAAATGTGGAGTCCTGGGCAAGAGGTGACAGCAGGACCCCTCTGCTCTGTGGAGAGGCCAAGCAGAGTGCCAAATGCAGTGATTAGTAAGGAGAAAGCCATCTGGCTTCTGTCCCTTAACAGCAAGAAACCTCCCTGTGCTTTTTCAACCCTTGCAATCCTTTCTGACTACTACAATCCCCATCTAGAAATGGCATGGGGAGTAAGGTGAAGAAGGAGACGTTGATGATATAGTGGACAAGAATCTGAGACCTTCAGGCCTTATCCTGAACTATTACCTCTGCCACCAAGGCAGCCAGAAGGGGCTAGTAAATGTACTTACTGAGAGATGGCATTGAGTTGTCGGACGTGGAGGTTTATAGGCTGACAGGTAGGCATTGCAAGGACAGCATTCTAGGCTGAAGCAAGGACTTCTGCAAATTGGTGAGAGACTCTGGAGCAGACTACATTTATACTGAATGCCAGCAATGGGAGTCTGCCAGGTGAAGATGCACGAGCATGCCTCCGTATGAGTGACAGATGGCAGTTGTCAAGGAGCATCTGAAAAATATTTTGTTCAGCTCCTCAGAGTTCTTGGTATTTCACCCCAAATTCCTCAAAGTCTTCCTGCTCCTTTATGATGCATGCCTTTATGCTAAAAATATTCAGAAGCACAGCGCAATCCAGAACTTTTTTTTTTGTAGTTAAGGCTGAAAACGGTCAAGAAGTGGGTTAGGAACAGTAAGTACCTTTTCATTATTAAACAGTTAGTGCTCAGAGAGCAAGTGTGGGTTTGTTTTGGGTTTTTTGTCTTCTCTCTGAATAGGTGTTACTGATAAGATGGGTAAGAAATCTGTTTCAAATAAAAATGTAACCTTGAAACAAAAGGTAATTGTTGTACAAATTCAGCCATTTCCAGTGCTCAGCATGTTATCTGGCAATACACAGACTTCCAGTTGGTTTCTATTTTCTTAGCAGTTGTAGTTGCTCTCAAAAAGATTTTACCCAAATACTGTTTATATGTATGAAAACAACTCCTATTGTCAGACTTCTGAGCCTTAGTAAAGTGGTGTCACTGCCTGGGACCAACGCTTGTTCTGTTAGGTGTTCATGTGAACACAAACTCACCTAAGGGCATAAACAGTGTTGTGAAACAGCTTCTCATATCTTTTCTTACAGTTCGAGCTTTTAGCATGATAATATTTGTCTGATGTCTAGTTAACTGTTAATGCTGAGCCCTGTTTATAAACATTTCAACTTGTTTCCAAGTTCTAATGTTTCTTCAATAGGTTGCACTACTTCCCTGAGCTAACTTCACTTCCCAGTCCTTCTTTAAATTGTTTAAGCACTGCCTGATGGCATGTGGCAGTCTAAGAACATAGTGCATGCACAGCTCCAAGCCCATACAATTGGTACTTAGAAACACCAGGATGGGAGGTTTGAAATCTTCAGTTTGTTTTTAAAGACTGTTTTTAAGCCTCAGCAATCCCAGAATTTCAGGGGAAATTGGCTTGAAAGATAAAGGCAAGATGGTAGCAAGAGGGTCACTAATAAGCTGTAGCTACTGAACTGTTTATATGCTTACTCTCTCATGCCCACTCTCTCACTGAAGGTATTTCTCTTATAGCAGGTGAGAATGTAGTGGTGTTGGCTGAAATGTGTGACTACTGTCCAGTTAGGAGCAAGAGCACTGAAATAAGCTGCCAGCAGAGGATGTTGGCTAATAAACTGCGAGGGCTGGAAAGAGATGTCTTCAGGCCGCAGGATCTGCGCAGTGCTATCATGTCTTACCTACAGAAGTTCCATGTGAGTCAGCCCTCAGTGGCCCCCATTACATCCAGTGCCCCTTGTCAAACATAAAGCTCATAGCTCTGCACTGCTTTTGCTCACATAATCTTCTATCCCTGAATTGTCTTCCATAATTAGCAGGCCTATGCTGACTATAGGCTTTGTCACTTGAGTTCATTGCTCATGTTTCTGTGGGTTGTTGGGTTTTTTTAGCTTCTGTTGGGGTTTCATAGCTCACCTAAGCTGCAAAGCCCACAAAGTATGTGAATATTCAACCCCTTGCCGGCAAACAGCTCTCAGACACAAGGACTGTTATTAAAATGGATTGTTGTGTTGGCAGAAGTGGCTTTCACTGTTGCCATGGGTTGCCCAAGGTGAGTCTGACCTCTGTAGTCTCTGAAGCTCTCTTGTGAATGCGTTGAGCAGTGCTGGAATGCAGCTTTTAAGGTGGATTAACTGTGAACCTAGCACAGTAAACTGGTCAGAGACAGTAAAAATACTACATCGCACAACTAAGGATGCATCATCCTTATGTTGATCACATAGGCTAAACATTCCAAGGCTAAGAACATGATTATTTGACAGGGTGCATGTCAGTGCAGAGTAATACTGCTTGCAGCCTCCTCTTAAAAAAAAAAAAAAATTAATTCTGCCTTTCCAGGTGCAAGAGAGAGCAGTGAGGGGACAGACTTGTGACCAAAGGTCAGAGACCAGAGATGGGACTGCACTTTGCTGCTGTGAGTAACAAAACCATCCACTCCCCATCTAACTTTTCTCAGCCAGAACAGCTTGCTATGTGCCAGGGCTGTGGCCTTTGACTAAGTCCTGATGCAGGTTTGTGTATGTCACACCACAAAACCAGCACTACAGTACTAACTTGCAACTGAAATAATGTGCAAAGGCTGTTCCTAAGAAACACCAGTCAGCCACCCAAATGCAATTCTGATTTGCTAGCTGCACCCTGGCAACATAATGTATTCAGAAGGCCTGAGATAAACAGGAATTGAAGCTTCTGGAAAAGGATGTAGTTGTTCCTTGTTCAGCTTACCCTCTAGCTACCACCTGCAGAGCTCTTAGCTATGCTGTAAAATGGCAGGTTACTAGGTTTTAACTCTTCCAGGGTGGCAGAGGCAGATATTTGGGAGATTCACCTGAGCTAAATTTTCTGTTCGATTGGTGGATTGGTCGGTTTTGGGAGTTTTGTAGACTTGTTCTTTCACTTTAAGTATGCCACACTAAAACTGTGTTATGGGAGGTGCTGGTTGCCACTACTAAAAAGATGTTCCCACCATAGATGTTACAGGTAAATCAGATTGATAATTTTGCTTTCCGAGTTACTACTAAAAGGCACAGCACAGTGCAAGACACAATGCATGTGTGTATTTAGGATGTATTTAGCCACTGGCACTACCATGAGGACTGTACAGAGCAGAATTAGCAATGAACTCTAGACATAAGTGAAGAAATAACTTCCAGTCTGATTCTTGCCTCTGATTACACAAGCCGTATCTACAATGGAGACAGGTTCTAGGTGTCCAAATGAACCGAAGAAGTTGAGCTTGGTGCCAGGGTAGCCCTTAGGAACACAGTCATTTGACTAGTACAGACAAAGCCTGTATCTAACTGAGGAAAAGTGGGGTGCCACGATCAAACATCACCGAGAGCTTTGAAATACCACAGTCCTCTCCTTCAGCATTCCGGTACCTCCAACAAGTCCCTGCCTGTGAGGATCTGCTTGCTTCAGAACAAACTCGCCCCCGGCCCAATGGTTAGCTTGGCCTAAGCGAGCTGCCAGTGAAATTCCATGTGTAGGAATAGCTGGAGCTCAGCCCATTCCTGCTCTCAGAGCAGTTGGTTTCATGGCCGCGCAGCAGCCAGCCGGCATCCATTTGCCTAACGTAGCTGCTGTGGGGCGGGAACTATCAGTGCACCCCCACCGCCGCGCCCCAGCCCGTAACTGCCGCGGCTCTAAGGAAACTATGGCCCGCCATCTCGTGGCCCCACAGCGCTACTTCGCGGGAAAAGCGGAGCGCCCGCTGACAGGCGGGGAACATTGGACGGGGCTGATTTAAATGCTGGCTGTCAGGGGCTCGGCCACAGCCGGCGGTTCGACCCCAGCAAAGAAGCGAAGCGTTCGCCATTAACGCCCTGCTCACGGTCCTGCCTCGCCGTTGCAGCCCGGGCCGCTGTTCTGAGCAGCGGCTGCAAACCGCGGCTGTCCAGGGGCAGAGCTGCCCCCGAGCGGCCTTGGCGGAGCAGGAAAGCACCTCGCCCTTGGACGCCAGACAGCGGCCAGCGCCACACACGACAGCGTTCATCATTCCTAACTACAGGCGAGGCCGGGGATGTGCACGGCCCGTCTGTGCTCTTGTCTGCTGTTAGCAGAGAACTCCGTGTGTCAGTGGTTTAAGTAAAGCTAATACGCCTATTCAAACTACTCCTTAAGCGCTGAATCCTAGCTCATGGAAACAAGGTTACAGTTCCTCTCAGTCCCTTGGTGTATCTTAACTTCTTACCCATAGGTTATTACTGTATTTTTTAAGGTATAATTTCATCAGATCTAGTTGAGTTAAAAAAAAAAAAACACACAGCACAAGATCCTCACTTCTATTTTAAGTAAGTTTTCAACTTCTCAGTGTTTATGACTTATGAGCAGAGCTTAAATTCTGTACTCAGAATCATTTCCAAATGATGTGCAGTCACATATCATTAGCAGAATTGCTGATGGTTACACTTAAACACTGCCTTACTTCCACTACTCCCATACCTGCCAAAGGGCAGCATGAAGTGACCACCAAGGGACCTTAAAATAGCTAACCCCCATGCATGACTTCAGACTAGTCTATTCAGCCTATTGCATCCCAAAGACACGTGCCACAGTGGAAGGTCAAACAGTCCACAGTTCAAGGCATCTGGTTACAATCAGCAATTTTCTAAACTTGGTATGTAACAACCCGTTTATTTCTACTCTTCTTAGCTCAGATAAGGAAAATAATAATGGTGAGTGCTCCAGCTCTGGAAGTGTGTAAGAAAGTAAGAGGAAAGACTGTTAGGCCTGACTTTCTCTGTATACAGGGAACATCCTCCTTCTAAGGCCAAGGATTCTGAGATATGTGACCCTGGATTTAGAGAGGGGTAAATAAAAAATGCATTCTGAGAACTAGGGAGACCCCTACTTAAGGTGGAGGGATTTCACACTCACCACCTGACTGAAGAAACTACTTGCAGTGTGAAGTATTTGGGGGTCCATCTTTGTCACAGGCTTCTGCCACAACAGACAAGGAAACATGGGGTAGCAGGGTAGTGGAAAGACAAACACATAAGTGATAAAGAAGATACAGGACAAGAGGTATTAGGTGATGTCTCAAATAATTAGTTTAAGTGGAAGCCATGCAATCAGCAGCCAGACGCAACCACTATTCCAGTGTTCAGGCACATGACATTGCCAAAAAGGATTATGACAAAGCTGTTGAAAAAGACTTTAGCTCGAGCCTGCTGATGGTACGGCTGCAGTTTGCAGATGCTTGCAGCAATCACATATAAACAAAATTGGACTGGAGTACAGACCTTTTCCACATTAACTACACGAGAGCAAAGGCTACCACCTGGAATACAGTGCACACACCAGTTTATACAGGTGTACCTACCGGTGATCTAAAATGTTCATCCTGAACATCAAATTAAAAAGCCAAGTATGAATCATGACTCACTGCTGCAACGGATCTAACCACTAGTGCTGACTCTACCTGCCATTAGGAAGCCAGGTGCTCCCCCTGGAATCTGTCTCTCTGGAGGGGACCCCTTTGGCAGCCCTGTGCTAGAACACCGAGACAAAAACAAGTAAATGAGAATTTAAGCGTTAAACAAATAAATGTGGGGGGTTTTGTCACACAAAGGATAAAATTCCAGGAATTTATTGCTGTATGTATGCTTAATCCATTAATTTGTCTTACAGTAGTCATGAAATGCCAAATTGTGTGCTACATTTCACATTTCCTGTATTCCTTCCAAATGCCATTTTACAGTGAGTGTATGAAACGACGCAGCAGCAGTCACAAAACATGGCTTGAGCATCTCTTGAGAGCTTGAAAACAAAAATTCATGTACAAGCTGAATAATGAGATGTCAGTTAACGGGCCACTCAGCATCTTTAATAGAAATACCTTTAGGTGGAAGTTTTGCAGTGTTAAAATTTACAACTCTGACAAAACATTTTCATCCCCACTGTAGTAACAAGATATTTGCAAAGAACAAGAACTATGGTACATAAATGTCACACACAACAACTGCTTCATTTCTATCAGAAGCAAAACTTGCTAATTATAAGCAAGGACAGGCCTAGCAGGCTAAGGCTGTCAGCCTATATTAAAATCATATACCTTGGAGTTTGGCAGTGGAATTCTATTGACCACCTTGACTTTTTTGGTTACATACAAGTATTCTTCCTCCCCTCCCACCACACACTTTATAAAACCCCCCCTTTTATTTTTATTATACCTCCATATTATTTACAGGACTCCTAAAGATTAAGTACAAACTAGTATGAAATTAATGATAGCTTGCTCTTCGAATATGTATCATCCCATGGCTAAATAAATACCAAGCCAATCCCACAGAGTGATCTGGAGTTATGATTCAGCAGCTGGCATATCTGTGACTCCAGATATTTTCTCATTAACTATGGAGGATTCACTTGATCTGTCAACAAGAGTTGCCTTAGAAGTTGGGGTAGCACTATCCAAGGTGGGCGTAGAGGTCTGTTCTACATTTACAGTAGTGACAGGGTTGACGGAAAAGCTTCCAGCTTGGGTAATGGAGGGAAGCAAATCTGTAGGCACTGTAGATGCCTCTGTGACCAAAGGAAGCAGAGGAACACATTTGGGTGGCATTGACAGAGGTGGTATTCCGATTAGATTCAGAGGTGGCAAGGAGGAAAGGGATGGCAAACCTAAGGAGAAAAAAACAACCCAAAAAAAAAGCAGTGAGCTACTACACACCACAGACAGACTGGAGAGATCCTCTTGTTTGCTTCAAATTTTTACTTTCTCTAATCTGTTTCCCTTGGAGAGCAAGAAGCTTTTCAAGCTGAAGTGTGAGCCCAATATATACAGCACTGACTCAGCAGGCTGCTTTCAAGCCTGATGTTTTTCAGATTTCAGAACCAAAGAATCAGAATAAACTCAGGTTTCCTTCTACCTCCCCAGAGCAATAGGTAATTAATGCATTAATTATAATGATCACATTTTGTTGGCATTCACTGAAACTGCCAGAGAAAGAAGAACCCTTATTCCATGTAAGCTTCCAACTCTTTTTGCTTACTCTATGTGCACTTTCAGCAGTTTTGTTGTATTCAAAATTGTAACTCTAGTCGAGCTGCTGGCATGCAAGGACACACAGTCCATAATATATTTCTACCCATAAAATATACACTTTCATTCCTGGCACAATCTCTTTTGACATCATGAACTAGTAACACAAGATGAAACAACTAAATACAAGTACAGGTTTAGAGTTAAGTTTATCTACAGACATATTCCTTATCTACCTAATCTGGGCACTCCTGTCAGCTCCTATCTCAGGCAAACATTGCATTTATCCACTTCAGAACTCCACCAGAGGCCTCTAAATGAGCATCAATGTGAGACCTGTCATTGCAGTGTCTGGGTCTGCGGAAGCACGTACCAGGCTGTATGATTTCTGGAACGATGTGTGGTGCAGGTAAATTAAGCTTGGACAGATCAGTCAGGTTGGGAAGCCCTGCTGGTAATGGCATCAGACCTGTGAGAAGAGTGGAAGAAGTTACCACTGAAAACTTACCAACTGTTTTTTCTGTTTCTGCGATCTTCCTGATTATTTAAAGTTAATTTATATTGCTCTACAAATTGATCATCATTTTTTACACATCGACATGCAAATTCACTGGAGTTTTGGCTTTTAAATTGCCCGGTGATAACAGGTACCTACTGGAGGAAGTCTGGGATACAAGATTTTCCTCAGATTTTTCTGAGGAATGCAGATCTTATTTCAAGAAATCAGTAGGCTTGCATCCCAAGTTCAGCCCTTAAAGACAGTTATTCCACTACAGCATTGTACCAGAATCCCTCTGTTCACAGTTTCAATGGCAGAAGATAGCAGGATAATACATGGTATTTCTGACTTCTAATATTGATTAACCTGCTATTAAGCTTTTCTAGTTTGTTCATAACTAGGCTTAAACATAAAAACAGACAAAGCAAGACTAAGGAGGGAGTGAAAATAGAAGAAACATATGATGAACACAACACATGCCCTTCCATCATTGTTTGCACTACGGAACATCTTTCCGCTCGTGAGATTCCTGTCTTAGAAAAGCTGCATTTCTGGGACAAGGGCTCTATCCCCACTCTCTGTTTAGCTCAGAGACAGCCTGTTAATGTAGTACCAGTTCATTCCAGAATAAGAACCAAAGAGGAGAAAAGTCTTGGAGCAAGGCCACTGTATTAAAAATTTTTATTAAAAACCAGTCAGCTTTACCTATGTGTGAATTCATTAGTCACTGACATCATCTGATACAAAGAGGCTGCAGCTCAGCTACAAGTAACTCTGAACTTCTTTTAAAATCTGAAATGATCTGAACTTCACACAAACTCACTAAAACTTTATGCCTCCTGTATATTCAATACTTACAATGTCACTAGTACAGCCATGCAAATGGCAAGAAATGTTCCAATAGCTTTCAGAAAAGCAATGATACTGTTCAGAGAACAAGGGGGAGGAAAAGTTCCTTTCTGCAGGCTTTGGAGAAGGGGTGAGCAGGGGGTGTTAACAGAAGCTGCCCTTCACAGTAGTCTGCTACTTTCTCTAAGCAGTACAAGACTAAGGTTACTCACTGTCCTGGCTTGCCTGCACACAGCTCTACTACACAGTTTTTCTATGTTAGAGGGTATATCTCCAACCATTACTTACAACTTTTGGACACATTTTTCCTACTTGCCTCACAGCATACAAAACATAAAATACAATTCCTTCAGTATTTTGGAATGCACAATTGTGTCCCACGCACCAATTCATGTCAAAACCCTATACAATCCTCACCCACTGCGAGCAGCCCTGGAACATAAGCTCTTGAGATGTTCCTTACTATAAGGAAATAACACTCACCATTTCAGACAGACTCTATAGCAGTTTAAATTACTAAATAATTCACAAACAGTAGCTGTATCATACAGCTCTATATTGCTAGCCCTCTATTTATACTAGGAAGAATGATCAAGCCGAGTATTAAAATGGAGTTTCCTAAAATGAAGGGGGTTGGGTGAATAGAATGCAGAAATAGGAACATGTGAGTATGTGCCCTCTCAGATCTTCCTTCTGCCATGGTGTCCCAGTGCAAAGGACAGATGGGAAACTCTGAAGCTACTCTGCTAAAAATACTTTTGCAACACACAATTTATGAACTATGGAAAGTAACACCAACTCAAGAAATGTTGCAAATAGCGATGCTAATACCTTCCCAAGAATCATGAATGCTGCATCTGCTGCACAAGGGACCCTGAACGACCATAAACTTTTTCTGTCCTCTGTGCTACAGACGTGCCATGCAGTGTCTCAAATGACAAAATTCTTAACACTGTAGAGGTTGTATAGGTGTCTTAAAGATCTCCCCAAGTTGTATGAAGTGATACCCGCCCCACCCCTCAAAAGCAGTGGGAAAGACAGCTCTATGTCCCTAACAATTTTTGCTTCACAAGTTTTAAGACACTTTACCAACTCACCTGGTAAGGTAGTTGCTGGGTTAACTGGTGGCACAGAGGTAAGGGACTGACTAACTTGTGGTGGTAACAATGGAACTGTTGGAACACCTGGTGGAACATAGAGGAAAACAAAGTTCATTTTAAGCAAAGAACACTCCTTTCCTCAAGGAGTACAAATAATTGTTTACAAGAATTACTATGTGCCTTAACCATAACACACCAATTAAAAAAAACCCAAAACATTCTAAATAACAAGCATTGTATTTCTGATACAAGTTGCTTGCAATTATTATTGTGAGCAAGCAGGGTTACAGTACTCAAGCCTTTTCTGTTAGGAAAAGTTTGGGGAAGAGAAAATCTTATTCTCTGTTCTGACTCCTATTAGCCAGCAGAAACATCTGTGAATGCAAAAAATCCAGAAACCACACACATTTCCAAGTCCGTCGCTTCCCTACTGACCTGTACTGAGAACACTACTGACAGTCGTTGAGGGTGAACTAATGGAAAGTCCTGACAGACTCTGCTCAAGGCCCGCTGACCCAGGGGGTAGTGTTGCAGAGGGATTGACCGATGACAGCTGAACCTTATTGAAAGGAAAATAAGAAAGTTACATCATTAGGGTTTGTTTCCACAAGAGCCAACAGAAGCAGAAAACAATAGGAGTGACTACAACTCACCTCTGTGAAGCCATCTTTGAGGGGACTGAGAGATGCACTAGGCAACTGTCCCGGGAGTGAAATTTTCTTTCCCTCTTCAAACGGGCGTGTAGGTATCCTATGCAAGTATCCATAACCAATGCCACATCCTAGGCTTTGAAAACACGAACATGTAAAAGTCAGTGAAGTGACATTACAACTACAGACCCTGTAGCAAGCACTGTACAACTGACTCCTGATGCCAATGTTTCAAGATCAGTTCTGTACAGCTGACTGTCTGTTACTGTGTAAATACACCCCCCTCATTAGTAACCATTTCAAGTAAATACATAATGTAGTACAGCAGAAATGCCTGGGCTCTAACAGCACTCTTAAGCAGGCAGATATTAGTCTAGTACTGTAAGGAAGTTGTCCCATCCCCTGTAACATGATGCCACCTTACCTGCCTTCTCCACCCCACGCTGAGTTTGGAGTAATCACCACTTCCCGACAATTATCTGTGTCTGTGTTGTACACATAAAGTTTCAGTGGCTTTGCTTCATGAGTTTCAATAAGGGAAAAGAGATCTTCGGACTGGAACAGGACAACAATTTTATGATTGAACATCAGAACAACAATCTTCCCAGTCCTAACTTTCAGTAACAGAGCCTGGCAACTCTGACATGCTGCAATTGTTGCAGCGCTGTTCTATCACAAGGCCAGCTTTTAAATGTGCTTTGCTAGTGCAGCTCAGGACACATGGTACAACCCAGATTTCAAATCTGCTACTTGAAATATTATCACAGAATGATTAGAGTTGGAAGGGACTCCCAGAGGTCATCTAGTCCAATCCCCCTGCAAGAAGCAGGGACACCCCCAACTAGATCAGGTTGCTCAGGGCCTCATCCAACCTGACCTTGAACGTCTCCAGGGATGGGGCATGCACCCCCTCCCTGGGCAACCTGTTCCAGTGCTCCACCACTCTTACAGTAAAGAACTTTTTTCTAATATCCAATCTAAATCTCCCTCCCTCCATTTTAAAACCATTACCCCTTGTCCTGTCACAACAGGCCCTACTGAACAGCCCCTCCCCATCTTTCTTGTAGGCCCCCTTGAGGTACTGGAAGACCACTAGAAGGTCTCCCCAGAGCCTCCTCTTCTCCAGGCTGAACAGCCCCAACTCTCTCAGCCTGTCCTCATAGGAAAGGTGCTCCAGCCCCCTTATCATCTTTGTGGACCTCCTCTGGACCCTCTCCAACTGGTCCATGTCCTTCTNCTCCCAAGTCCTTCTCCTCAGGGCTGCTCTGGAGCCACTCTCCGCCCAGTCTGTAGTTGTGCCTGGGATTGCCCTGACCCAGATGCAGGACCTTGCACTTGGCCTGGTTGAAACTCATGAGGTTGGCACGGGCCCACCTCTCCAGCCTGTCAAGGTCCCTCTGGATGGCATCCCTCCCCTCCGGCATGTCGACAGCACCACACAGTTTGGTGTCGTCTGCAAACTTGCTGAGGGTGCATTCCATCCCACTGTCCATGTCACCGACAAAGATGTTGAATAGGGCCGGGCCCAACACGGACCCCTGAGGGACGCCATTCGTGACCGGTCTCCATTTGGACATTGAGCCGTTGACCACCACTCTCTGAGTGCGGCCATTCAGCCAGTTCCTTATCCACCGAGTGGTCCATCCGTCAAACCCATCCTCTCTAGTTTAGAGAGAAGAATGTTGATATTGATATTGATGATAGAGTACCAAAAAAAGTGTTTATCCGACTTTCAGAAGATATTTAAAAGCAGTTTTTATTTCCAGGACTGCATTTAAGCACACAGAGGCACCATGCCAGAACTCCTTCTTCTTTGCATTAGTAAGCACTAGCACTAAATGGAGACAGGAGTGGGGATGTTTCAAACTTCTCTGGTACCTTTTTTTTTTTTAAAGTTTTATAAAATCAAAATCTTGTTTTTATATACTTACCTCATTCATGACGGTATCTGCTCCAATAATATAGTCACTATGAGGTCTAAGTCCAGCTAATGCAGCAGGAGAATTCGGTTCCACTTCCTAGTTTTCAGATGGAAAGTTTACAGAACATTAAGTTAGATGTGCACTTCACACGAGCTTTGAGACAGCCAATCTGGTCAAGTTTTCTACACAATCAGAAGAATAGTCACTGAGCTGGTCAGCTGTCTCTCTTGATACCATCACAAGGTCTGTGTATTGTACAAACCCATTAATTTAAATACAAGACTTGATAATCTACACAGACATACACTTCAGTTCAAAAGCCTTTCCAAACCCACAGTGAGGGAAGAGCAAAGAGACCCACTCGATCTCATGGCCTGCATACCCCCTTGCAAGGTACTTGCCAGTAAAAAGATGAAGTTTAACCAAGCAACAGTAATAAAAATACCTGGAAGTCTGTACGTACCAAAACATGCCACACGTTTTCGTTGGCCCCATCAAAGCTGCAGAAACGAATGCTCACACCCAGCAGGCCCTGCCCACCCCACATGTTGCTGGGGGTCACTGATGTTTCTCTCAGTTCCAGCGTTTTGCTGCTGTATACCAGCATCTTTACGGGTTTTTCAACATTTGCTTTCAACAGATCCTTGAGAGTGTCGTTGTCTTTATTCTGTGAATGTTCAAATGAGAGCTTGGTTTAGTGTTTAGCAGAGAGAGCATCCAGTTCTACAGTGCCACTTTTGTATTTCAAAGGTCCTATAACCAGCCAGCATTATCAGAATATGAATACGTATGTACAGCTATTTTATAACAAGCTTCCAGCCCCTTCACAATTCTGGGACACAACTCTGGTGAAACCTGGAATGTCACAGTAACAGGCCATGTTTTCCACACGTGAGCACTTTCATTAACCCATGATACAACACGCCTTGCAGCTCTGCAAGGTTTTCCTTAATCCAGCTGTACTGGTGAAGAGCCAACCCACAGCTGATGCTCTCCATTGCTACGATGGTCTTTTGCCTTACGACAGTTCTGCTTGAAAACCTTCTCCCACAACTCCTGCCCAGGCGACAGTTCTGACAGAAGCTCTGTACACCAACCTCCTGACTGACAAGTTCTCACACAGGCAGTTTCACAGACAGAACTAGGGGGCCACTAGCACAAGCAGCTACAGGTGGATCAGGACTATCTTCCTCTTATGCAGATGTCTGCAAAGAGCTTGTCTGCCCGCATCCTCATTCTTCCACCATATTTTCTATACTGTAACTACAAGGTGAAGGAAATTCATTTCAGATGCAGTTAGGCCTTCTCATCTTAAGCTATGGAAAAATATTTTATACACACTTAAGTAAAACAAATTAATTTGTTTACCTATAAAAATAAGATTCTTAACATACTGTTTATATTCAATTATAAAACAAGAGACTTACCAATCTTGAACCGTTAATGGACACGATAAAATCAAAGAATGGCTCCAATCCAGCTCTATGCCCCGGTGAGTTCTCTTGCACCTAACAAAGTTAAACAGGAATTCAGCTGAAGTGCAGCAATGTCAACTTACAGATTATTATATTGCTACTTGTGCAAACTGTAGTTCTTGAACCTACTGATGTTTCTGTGTATGATTTTTAAATGTTCAAATATTTTGAACCAAAAAATTCCTCCTTAAAAAAAATAAAACAAATAAAAAAGGAAAGCATTTCAAATGAATCAGTAATTTCTAAACTAACAACAGTTGTCAAAGCACCGCATAACAGCTGCAGAAGATAAACTGCAGATATGTATTTCAATAACGGAGATTATGGTCAAAGGACAAGTGTAACAAGTTCTGAGAAGCTGGTGAAAAAGAAGTATCTTTCCACAGCAGTAACAACATGGGGCCTTGATTTTTATCTTACACATACTAGAGGAAAAGGAGAGTCACATCTCTGTAAGCACAGCCTGTTATCTCATTAAACATCACCTGTTGACACTCTGAGACACAGCGGGCATCTGTACAACCAAGGATGCATCAGCACACCAACGAGCTGCAAGGAAAGGGACACAGTTTCCAATTTCGAAGCCACGGCAGCTCAAACAATGCGCCCGCTGCACCAGGGAAGACCCAAGAGGCTGCTCCCAGAAGCTTACAGCGTGCTTCTCATGCCCAGTGAGGTAACCAAGCGACATTTTGCCAGGGCTCTTTGCTCACTATTACAGGCATTGCTGACAGACAAAAAAAAAACTCCAATATGGCTATCAGGTTTTTCCTACAGCTTTTGTAGCAAAGAATATCCATCTTTATTTGTAAGCCGATTCAATTTACCCACTGGCCTTTTATGTGCTACCTTCACCTTCCAAAAAGATCTAAAAAACCACTACCCTTTACAGGCTGGTTTCTTATATTACAGCTTATTCCATCTGACAGAACTGGTACAAGTCTGCTAGTCTGTCCAATGCTGGTCTGATCCTGCAGGAACTGAGATTTCTTAATATGACTCATCTAGAACAAAACATTCTAATATGGGGAGGGGGAAGCTTGATTACTACTGAAACCATCATCTTTGATTCTATTTACCTCTGCCCAACACATTCAGCAATCCCCTGACACCAACTTCCAGGCACACCGTGGATGTTGCTTTACAATTGGTGGCCTCTCCCTCAAGCTCATTTTTAAACTTTGGAGACTAAAACTTTCAATAACACAGAGCTACCTCAGCACAGCCTCCACAAACAGGAATTTTAGTTTATGAGAACAGCCACAGAGGTGCCAACACACAGCATATTGTTCATCTCAAATGTAGAAAGTGTTTATGGGTTGGGCACTCAAAGCCTTCCTGCCAAAGAAAGGCTGAACGAACAGATTCATAAAAGCAGAACTGAAGAACCCCAGCTTCCCATGTACATGCACTATAACTGCATTAAACTGAAGTTTCCCTTGTAATTCAGTCATTCAGAACACACTCTCCTCTGATGTAGTTTTCTAGCAGCGATTGTAGGATAAGTTTGTGCTGTTTGTTGCTCTTCCCTCAGTTTAGGGAGGTGATGTGAAAATACTTTAACAGCCTCTCTCCCCCTCTCATTCCACCACCTACTGCATGTGACATATAAGAACTTACATTTTGTGTGCTCAGTGAGCCAGACATAAAACCTTTATACCAAAATTAAACCAGCAGGTGGTCTCAGAAGTTACTGGGTAAAGAAGAATTTTAAAGACCGAGCATGTCTTTCTAAACCTCATCATTAAAAAAAAGAAATCAGTAAATGCAGCAAACTGATACATTCACTTGGCTAAGCTATGAGACTATTAGAACTGGGTATATGTCACAGCCTTGAAGTGATGAAAAGCAGACTTAATTCAGCCAGCAGGACAGCTGCAAAAGCAATCCTGACACAATCCACTCCTTATTACTAGACTTTCCTCCATTTCCAAATTAACTTCTTAAATAAACCCCAACACCATCAAACCCAACACACCTGACAACATCCCTCCCCCAGGACCTCTGAAAGATTACACCCCAAACACCATCAAACCCAACAGTTACCAGTATTCAGTAAGGTAATCTCTTAAAATGGAAAGAAGCACCTCAATAAGTGAGAATTACAGATGTTCAGCATCCACCAATATCAAGCTTGCTGACCCCTGGATGTACAGATTTGGTACTGTAAGTAAATTATTTATGGTCTGCCTCAAACCAAACTGCAAGAGTTTCCAAGTTCTGAATTATTAGTTTGCCTAAAGTATCTTAAGATGTCGAACACCTTTCCTGCAAACTGATCACAACCCTGAACATCTACATCCTCAAGGTTTGCTTCTAGGCAGGCATGTAAAAACTACCAGGAAGCTGTACCTGAACAAAATCAAGCTCTTACAGTTGCATTCAGCAAACACACCTCGGAAGCACATAACTAACAGCATCCCTTCTGTCATATCTCACATACCAGGCACAGGTTCAGGCACAACAGGTGACCTATTTCCCTAACCTGCCTGAGCCAGCTTCACTGTTACACCTGGTGTCCCAGAAATGCAAAACAGAAGCACAGAGTTCATTCCACATGAAAAGACTTCTCCCTGAAGAAGTGAGAGACTCAGCCCTGCACAACCATCAAAGTGACCCATGCAGGTTTTTAACTGCACCACCTCATTTTGAGCCAGCTGCCTGCACAGTTCATTACCATCACGCAGTGCCAAATGCACAACACAGCTCTGCTCAAAGCTCTGGGGCTGTGGTTCTCTCCCAGGAACTACAGCAACAAAGGATAACCAGGGACTTTCAGAAATATCAGGGCACAAACCCTTCTTATTAATGATGGAAATAAAGATTCTGTGTAAAGGTGCAGAAAGGCAAGGCCTCATGAGCAATCAGGCTTAGCACAGCTTTGCTGTATGCTCCAGGCAGGAGTCCAGTAACCTACCTTCGTAATCAAGTAAGGACTGAGAAATAATCAGGTAAGAGCTTATACAGCAGATGTCACTGCAGGCAAGATACCATCCACAGCAGCTTGGACAGCCTAAACTCTCCAAGCCAGATGTTAAGACATGTAAGTTAAAGGCACCTGTGGGGAAATGCCATGACTTTCTAACAGCAGGGAAAACCAGCAGAACAGCTGACCCAGAGAAGCTGTGGAGCCATCACCGCCAAAGCCATTTAAGAGCAAGAGAAGAAAAACTCAATGGAGAAAGCCGAATGCCAGGAGGCAGAACAGGGCTGTGGGACCTTCAGCTTCGCACACTGCTGCAGGTCAGCGTCTCGCTGAGAGCACAGCTCTCGGGCAGCAGGGCTGCTGAGCACGTGGAGTACACACTAGTTATTCCTCTTGTAATTCACTGTCAAAAGTTAAACAGGGAAAAGGTTTTAAGGTCAAGACTCTAATTTTAACCTGTGTTAGTAAAAACACTTATTTTTTTGCAAATATGTAAAGTTTCTCTGTGCTGAACACCTTTCCCAACTCTATCACCCTACGCTCACAAGGTATATGTTGTAGATTACAGATTATAAATAAGGCTGCTCAGCCATGCAAGGGTCTTAAATTTGAGCCCTGAGCGAGCAGTGCTGGAGTAAGTGGAGGCAGGCACAGAAATCCTTGTTTTCACGGACAGACCAAGGCTGCTATCACCTCTGTAAGCCAGGTAACTTAAACTAGTCTCCATTTCAGCTTTCAGCAGCTTACCTTCTAGCACTAAACACACAACTGTCACAGAGCAGAAGCTCTCAAGCTCTTCTCACCCCAGAAGGTATGTTCCTAATGTTCACTTTATTACAAAAAAAAAAAAAGTGCTGAAAGTCAGTTTTGCTGTTCTCCCACCCACTGTAATTTCATTATGTACCACGTGTAAGCAATTCCTGTTAGGCCTGACTACCTATTTTATTTCTGTCAGCTATTTTAACACATAACACAGTATAACTGTATTAATTTCCTTATTAAACATCCAGTTTTCAAGTGAAAAACTTTAATGAGCTTTTGTAAGAAAACAGTTTTCCATAACAACAAATTTTATTTTAGAACAGGGAATTTAACTTGAGCTTTTAAAATGTGAGCCTCCCCTAAAACATGTCACCACCATGAGATGACTCGTAGATCTACTCCAACAAACCAAAGCACTCAGGAAACCTGAGTTAGAAATCTAAACTTTGGGCACCAAACACCACATAAGCAGACAAATCTCTCTGTGATAAAACTTCTGACATCATCTGTTAGTTAAAGCAACTGTCAAGTCATTACAACAGCACGGGCAATCCACAACAGTTTCACATTGCTGAACAAGAAGTTACTCAGAACTTTCCTTCACTCTGTTTGAAGAGCAGAAACAAATGCATGCTGAGCAACAGTCAGACAGCTGCTCTAACCAGCCACATAACTTCTGCTAAAGGAAGCTTATGTAGGAGAAAAAAATACAAACCACCAAAAAAATGCAATATTCCTAGAAAAACACAAATTCCTAGAGGAAATGTTACCAGCCTGGGGGTAACTAGTTAAGGGAAAGACTTTTGAGCACAATACATGAATCAGTAGATGGAAGACTAACAGCAAAAGCAGAGATGATGAATAAAAATGTACTCTGAATAATTGTTTCAAACAAATGACTATTTAATAGCTTTTCCTATGAAGAGACTAAGGCAACAGAAGAGTTTGTAGCTTTCTCTCTCTCACAAAAACAGATAAAGGCCTATAGGCTACATTTCAAGCAGAAACCCCAACAGAGCATGCGATGAAGTCACTTTCCTTCCACAGCATTTCAGTCCTGGAGCATTCTTATTTCCTGTTACAAGTGCACTGATAGTAAAGCTCACAATTAAAGTGACAGTGTGCCAAATATTAGCAGGAGCTGCCCAAAGGATCTAAATATTGTGCAAAAAATTGCATCAGAAATTAGAGATGGTATTGTTCACTTGCTGTATGTATTCCTTGCTCCTGTTGGCAGCGAGCAGAGCAAGCTCCTTGCTATCAGGTCTGTCAGGAGACAGCGCAGACAGCCTGAGTCTCACTGGAAGACACTGGTGACTCCAACAGTCCCGGTCCGCTCAACCCTCTGGCTACTTCCACTGGGCTCCTAAAATCATTCTGCACAAAGTTAATTTGTTTCATGGCCTTTAAACAATTTTTCATTTATCTGCCCTACTCAAATTCTTCCAATAACTGAAAAGACTTTTTCTGACATCTCGTTTTCTAACAGCAAACAAAACCTTAAAGAACCACTACATACTATTTACAGAAGTTTGTGTTACCGAAGCAATCCAACCTCATCTGAAGTAGCTCTGCAGCACCAAGACTACTGCCACTTTCCTCTTATCATTCTCATTTACCTGATTAAACCACCAAGCTCACAAAGAACAGCTACTTGAGAATGATTCAGAAGAAAATAGCAGTAGTGCTTGACCCCAAGTTCTACCACAGGTTGGCCCAGGCAGACCGAGCATTTGTGTTGAACTCCTCACGCACCGCAAGATGGGCGCATCTGTTTTTAACAAACTTACTACAGAATACTAAATGCAAAATTAAACTTGGCAGAACTACGGAGGAAAACTCTATCCACTTGTATCCCACGTGCTCTTCAATATAAACATTCCCAGTTATAACTGAAACCTCACTATTTTTCTCTACTCTGAATCTACACTCCCAACTACATATAAGCACAGGCCTATTTCCTGGTAGATCGGGGTCACGATGCAATGTAAGATGCCTGTCCACAGTTAAAAAAAAATAATTGTTTATTGTTGTGGCATCTGAAGAGATCAGCAAGAAGAGAAGGCAGTGAGAAATAGAGATATGGCCTATTTAAGATGACAGGCAGGTCCTTTCTCGAATTTAATGTAAATACAGGGGTCCTCTCAAAGACCTTCATTAACAAGCACCTACCAATTACAAAGACTGGCAATCAAACACTGCCACTTCAAGTCACAGCAAAAACATTACAACCAAAAGGTACCTAAATGAAAACAGAAGATGCCAGATTCAAGCAAGATTATGAGAAAAAAACAAGTAGGTTATGTTTATAAAAAGACACGTCTTGATTAATAATGCACTTCAAAGAGTATGAACTGATGATGAATCTGACGCATCTGATATTCTTACTAAAGAGTACTTATTGACTTTACAACCCTCCAAAGCAAAAGGCATGTGACATTTATGCTACAGTATGCTAAAAAAAAAAATCTGCCACTTTTTCCAAATGGCAAAAATGGGTTTTGTGGAGGAAAAGGAAAAGACAAAAAGGATTGTCAGGTATTACTAACAATGGATTGTTATGTATTAGTGACATTACACAGACTTTACCCTGCTTGTGGATTTCAACAGACAAACACTTGGATTTGATCAGAACCTTACTGTCTGCTCCTCTAGAGCAGCATTTTTGACATCTGAAATGTGATCTCTGTTCTTTCCATCACTGTAGTATTCCACATATGGTTGCAGCTCACTACTAGCAGAAGACCTGGTAAGGAAGTACCAATTCATGTAAGCTGAGGTCCTGTGCTCTTTCCCATGGGGAAAACGCAGGGCTAAGCTCTAGGCAGAGCGCTGATACCAACAAAAGCCTGTGCCAGCACGGAGCCTGCAGGAGGATGCTGACACTCTGACTACGGTAACCAAAGTGCTGGGTATGGGCAAGGCTTTTGGTAACTCTGGCAAAGTTACTGAGTGATCTCTGAGGTCCCTCCAGCCCAAACCATGCGTTACATTCAAGGACCCAACTTGGGTACCATCCTGCTCAGTGACCATGGCACACGTGCTAAGAGATGGACTTCTAAAGGGCAACGCACAAATCCTTTAGTGCAGCCTGTCCACTAGACCATTTTGTGGCCGCAGTGTGAACAAAACCTGCACAACTAGGAGTAGCGAGGCTGCCTTCACAGAGAACGCAGCCCCGGCAGGAGCGCTATCGTTTAAACACCTTGATTTAACGCTCCCGGACTCCCGCTGAGGGGTGATGCAGCAGCGGTTCAGATCATGACGCAACTATCGCGATACAGCCCGACAGGGAAACGCGTAACCCAAGCCAGGAAGCTGAAGGGAGCGTGATGCGTGCAAAAAGCGTTCTCCAGAGGAGCAGCCGCCTTTCCCGCAAAGCGGCCCAGAAGGCAGCACACACACCCCCCCACACACCCGCCCAAGCACCGGTCCTCTTGACCCGTTCAGAGCCTGAAGAGCAGACGGCGAGACCTGACGGCGCGGTCCGACCACCCGTATCTCTGCGGCCGAGCTGCCGCCGCGGGCCGGGACGAGCCGCAGGCCCCGGGAGCTCCGCGCGGCCGGGGCAGAGAGCCGGGCAGCGGCAGCCCGGACAGAGCCCTTCTGGCCGCCTCCGGGAGCGGCGCCGACAGTGCGGACTAGCCATGGCCAGGCCGCCGGGACTCCCGCCGGGCCCGCAGAGGGAGAGAGAGGCCGCGGGGCCCAGGAACCGCCGTCACCCTTACCCGAAGGACGTGGTAGCCCTCGGTGCCTCCGCCGGGGATCTCGACGCTCTGCGAGGCGCCCATGGCTGGGGGCGGGCGGCAGCGCTGCTCCCCGCACAAAGCCCCACGCACCGGGGACGTGGCACTCGCTCCCGCCCGGCTCCGAAGGGGCGGGCGAAGGCCGCGCGCGGGGCATGCCGGGAGATAAAGCCGCAGCGCTCCCTGCTGGGCGCTACCGCCACCGGTGAAAGCGGACGCCAGACGGTGGCCACCCTGGGCCAAACCTCGCCGTCTCAGCGCACACACTGTACACACCCTTTCCCCTCTCTCCGGTGGGGCGAAGGCCGCACGGTGGCCGCGAGGGACCAGTAATCTCCGGTGCTGCTACGCCCCCTGGAGACGGAAGGCGGCACTGCCAGGCGCGAAGCGGCGGCGCGCGCCTACCCGCACGGGCTGCCGGTGCCGGGAAGGGCCGGCGGAGCTGCATAGAAGCGGTTAATTAACCGTGGCAGCGCTAATTGTAGTGGCAGTGCGCAATACACGGGCGCATCAGGAGGGCCGCGCCTTCCGCCGGCTCCTCCAGCCGTACAGCGCTGAGGCGCCGGAGGTGGAACGCGGCCACCGGGCAGCGCGCCGCGACGGGGCTGCCCCCGTACCTGCGTGCGGGACAGGAGCGCCGGGATTGCGCAGGATGGGTGCGCGTGGAATTCCCCGGGGGCCGGAGCGGGAACGGGAGGTTGGCAGCGGCGGTACAGCCCGACCGAGGCGAGGACTGGTACCCAGCACGTGTCCCGTGCGGACCCCCCCCCAGGCACAGAACCCCCCGAAGATGTGTCATGGCACGCGGCAGCGACCCGCTCTCCAGCTCACGCGTGTGTGCGGGGAGAGGCGCGAGCTGCCGAACAGCACCGCGCGGTCGGCCTACAAACCCAGCCCGCAGCCTCCTCGGTGCCACGGCGCAGCCGGAGCCGGCGGGCGGTGGTTTTTCATGGGGTGTTTTGAATCTAAGATCTAAACGACCTCGACCTCGCTCTCTTGTAGAGTGTCCCCTGTGCACGGAAGCTCCAGGCGCAGCTTTCTCACAGCCTGCCCATGCAAACCAGTGCCTGCTGGTTCTGGTACCACAGGCCTAGAGGTGACCTCTTTACCGAGTACTGCCCTTACCCATCATCTTCAGACAGAAATGACATCTGTCAGTGAACTGGAATGCAACGTTAAAGATCCTCAACAAAGCAGGGAAAGGAAATTCAGATTACCATGATCAGAAACCCATTTCTCGCTTCTGGATTCATTTCTCTGTGTTTTACTTCTTAGAATTAAAGGGCTTTCTGCACTGTGCTCGGGGTCTACCCCTGTGCTGCCCACAGAGACAACTGACCCCATTCCCATCCCTGGCCACTTCGCTGTGCCCCAGTGTTTCCACTGGCGCAGACAGACAGCACTTCTCCAGGCGCTCTCGTCAGGCATGGCCAGATCTAGATTGTACCTGCACTTGTTCAGGCATTCTCACATCCTTGCACAGTGCCTCTCCTCATCATCACAAGCAGAAATTGACTCTAGGATGCCCAGAGGCAGTAATACAAAGAAAGGAGGCAGGTAGAATGAATACATTAATTGTATCTTGCAAGAATTCCTGTGCTCTTAAAACCATATGACAAATTAGTTACAGGATACTACTGTAGCAATACATATGAGCTGGTAAGAGTCCACAACAATAAGGCTAAAAACTATCCTGGCTTATGCAAATCTTCCTCCTCAAAGGATGAGTGCTCTTCACATTTCCTAAAGGTGCTAGTGGGGAAACAACATGACACAGATTTTGCAACTCTTTGACTCTGCTCAGGCATTACAGTCTCTGAGATCCAGACAGTACCACTGCATCAGTGGCCAGTTTGTCCTAGTCTCACAGAACCAAAGAAATTCTATTTCCCTCTTCCTCAGGAGATCTGTAGGAGTTTCATGCCTGCATGTGACAAACCCAGAAATGGGCAGCCGTATTTTGTTTTTCTTAATCACTCAAGACATCCCCTTCAGAGAAATACGGAACTGATCCCTCTCTGGAGACATAAGCTACATGCACTGCTTCAAGACCGGAGATGGTTTTTCTTAGGAACTTTTGCCTTACTACAGCATCTCAGCTTTCCATCAAATCGCCATCACTCCTGGGCTGGTTCCACCTCAGTGAAGAAAGATGTTCTCTGCAGATCTCCATCGATTCCCATTAAGGGCTGAACCAGATTTATTTGAGGAAATATCTTTGCACTTGATTCAGTGCTCCATGGCAAAAGGCTAGTCTGTAAAGAAAAAGAAACATTTAGAACCCTCTTAGGTGCAAAAGCACAAAGCTTACCTGGGAAAGAGGGAACAAGATAGCCTCAAAGTATCACTTAAGACCTAGTGGCAACAAACTCCATTTTCAGAAATTAAGTAACAAAAGTAACCTACTCGATCCCTTCTATGTGCATGTGCCTTCATTCCAAAGAGGCAAGAAGCCACCTGGGGAGCAAAGGCCCACAGCTACAAAGACAGTACATGGAAAAGAGCATGCCCCAGGTTCGCTGCTACCCATACAACAGGAATGAGCAAGAAAAACAGTATGCCTTCTTACTTAATATGCACAAACAAGCTTCTCACTTCTGATAAGCACAAATCTTTGGAATCAGTAACGCGTACAACTAAAGTGGGAGGGAACCGCACCAACTTTTGGAAGGGGCAGCCAGTCATGCTTGGGGATTATATACAGCTATGTGCAAAGGAGCCTGCCACCTCCCTGTAGGAGCAGTGACAGGGCCCAGCATCTCAGGAGCTGCATTTCAAAAGTAATTAGTGAGCTGTGCTTTGTGGTAGAATCATGAAAACATAATTGGCATAATTAGTTGTGAGACAGCAAGTGCATTTTCATGGATAAAAACATGTCATCATTCAATAAGAATAATAATTAATAAATAAATCAGGGCCCTTCTAATACATAAATATAATAGTACAGTAGAAGGCATGCACGTGCAAATGATGAATTATTACTTTGGAGACTGCATACAATTGTCAGAGTAAGATGGATGGGGAAGTGACCTGCTTGAAACTGTCAGCTACGGCTCTTGGCTAAAATCCAGTTTGCAACAGCTGAAACAGTCATGCTGCCCTTTTGCAGAGAGTGTGTTGCAAATGCTTTCAGCCAGGACAGCCTGCCTCCCTTCGTGGAGCAGGAAATACAGGTGTGGAAGGAATGCAGCTTTCCCCCCACACACCTTCCTTAAACCCTTCCCTGTAACAGCTGTGCTGGGCATAGAGGAATGAAGGTGGACGGGGAAGCCCAAGCCTGTGTTAGCAGGGAAGGAGCTACTTAAATACAGAGTACAAACCAGCCCAATTGACCCAAAAAAATTCAGAGGCCAGAACAGGCAGAAAATGATGATTTATTGCAGGAATGGCCTTAAGCTCAAACATACCAGAACAAAAGCTTTTGAGGCATTAAGAATCACTAAATTGAATAATTTTAATTAATGACTGCTTTTGAAATTAAATTAAGTGAATGCTGCTAGAGTTATGGGAAGGCCTGATAAAGTAGATGAAGCAATAAAAGGGATTGTCCCAGCAAGCAAACACTAAAAAGAGTAGTTTTAAGCAGAAATAGAGTAGCAGTGTCCATTGACTGAGAATGGGTCATAAGATTGTTCTTGATTGATAGTAACATTTTTTATCCCTTAATCAATGTATGACCTCATTCATTTCTGCCCTTAATGTACTGTCCAAGATGAGGAATTGCAGGTCAGAATATCTACTTGTTGAGTCCAGTCTCAGCAGAGAAGACCTGAGGCTGGAACGAGCCGTAGAGAGCCTGATATACATCCAAGAAAACTTAGTAGTGCTGAAGGAAATTTTATTTCCATGGCAAGCATACAGGGAACAAACTATGGCTACTTGGAAGGCATCCACCTGGCTGTGCACCCTTGATACTTCAAACTTCACATCAGCAGAAGGGATAAAGAACAGATCCTTCATCTCTACCAAAAAAATAGCTCTAGCTTGCAGGAACAGCTGGTAAAAGCCTGCTGACACATAGAAGCCTTACGGCCATCCATCAGGCTGCAGAAGTACTCATATGCACTCCCATATAAACAGTCTCAGTTTAGGAGCAGTAGGTGTTTTAGAACTGAGGGTATCTAATAAAATAAAATAAATAAATTATAAAAAAAAAAGCAAGGCAGTGACAGTCAGCAACTGTGCAAATATGAGAGGTGTGAGACTGAACCTGTTCTTGGACTGCTGCTGGGAACAGCTGTGAAAAGACCAGGCTGTGTCTGAAATGCAGAGAGGTTAGCAGTGAAGCACCTGGAATGGAAGCCAAGCATTAGTGCGCCTCAGACCAAATAACCCCCTGAAACTAGGCAGGTTGTGATTCAATCCTACGGTCTGATGCCCTAGAAGTTAATTAAATACAGGAGTACTGTGGGCTTCTTGTAACGCTCTTTTTACAGTCATTAGTTGCTACGCAGCTGAAAAGGGAATGAAATGCAAGGGAGAAAGGCACTAGCTGGACAGGTTGCTCTCAAGGATACTCTTCCTAGGGAAAATGCTGTAGGGCTGTTTCCCCCTTGTGCTCCATAAAGCACAAAAAGACCCCTCCACATTCAGAGGGTCCAGTCTTGACTGATGTTTATTACAACTATAAAAATGCGTCCATTTTCATTGCAGTATTGCTGATTTACACTAAGAAAAAACAGTTTCTGTAAGGTAATTAGGAGTGACTTGTATCCAGCAGAGAAAGAGCTGGAGCTAATGCTAACAAGCCTTCAACTAAAAACTAATTTGATAATATTGCAACATGCAGTAGCTTCCTTATGTCAGTGGGAGGGAAGTGCCACAATGTCAGTAGGATTGGACCCAGCACGCCACATCTCTGTAAGGGGAATGCTCAGGTGGCAGACTGCTGGCAGAATAGCTCTCCGCCTTTCCCCCACAGCTCCTATCATGGGCACGTATTATACATGTAGTCAGTGCTGTCATGCTCTGGTTATTATCAGGAACAGCTCCTCTGGCTGCTGTAATTTGCACAGAGGACTGCAGATGCCATCAACAGATCAGAGGGAGAAGGACTGTACAGCCCTCTTCCCCAAGTGAGTAGAGACCAGAATCGAGGCTTTTATTTCAGAAACCAGAAACTCAGCAGAACTAATTTGTGGAGGTGCTATTAATAGAACACAATAAATTAACTGAAGCTTTCATTACTCTGACTCTTAGAAAATTCATGACTAAATATTGGAATGGACTTGGGGAAATCAGTGTCCTCACTCCTCTGCCTCCAAAGGTTGTTACTTTTAACTTGCAGTCCTTACTCTGGCTTATAGGCTTATATTCATAGACCATGACTGCTGGCCTGAAGGGTAGCTTTAAGCATTTTTATGGAGTGTGTGACTAAGAGCAGGGATAGTAGAGAAGAATAACCTTTGAATACATGTATTCACAATAGAAGATGCATCGGTGAATGGTCAAGAGAGGGCACAGAGTTTATGAAAATTGTCAGAATGTTTCGAAGATTTGCTTGATTATTAGCTAGGAAATAATGTACATGAAACCACAGACAATAGGTTTGCTTCACTGTTAAAAATAGTTAAGTATCTTTAAATTATATTGGGTTGAAAACAGGGTTCATAATAGAAACACTGTTAGGATCTTAATTACAAAGCAATTGCACAGAGTAAGGTTCTGGCCACCCAATTTAGGAATTAGAATACAAGTATGTAAGAGGCTTAATAGGCCTGCTGCTATTCAGATAGCAGCTGGCTTTGGGAGTACTGTAGCTAGGGATGCTGCTGAAGAAGGGTTCATAATGGAGGATAAATTATTTCCAACCACTTCCATTACATGCACTGACAGTCATTTTTTACACAAGTGGTTAGCCTAAAATCTAGAGTTTTAGAAATTGCTTAAGTAGGAAACTTGGGTGGTAGTCAAGGATTTGCTGTTGCAAACCTTTTTATGTACCAAGGATGTGTTAAATTTGTCTTCATAAAATAAAAAAATCAAACAAGAGAAATGTTTCTACTCACAGAATCCCTTCTGCAATGTGTCTTGGGTGTTCAGTACTTTCACAGTGATACATATGATTGCAGCTATATTTCTGTAAAGGGCTTTCCTTTTTTTTTTTTTTTGTAAAGTTAAGAAGTCAGCTACACTTTACCTAGAGATTTTCTAAATTCCTTTATCTAGAGTTCAGACTGAAACATAAATTACATTAGCATAAATGCATACATAAAGAGATAGTAGATAGACAGATTGATAGATAAAACCTACTTCTGAGTTTGCAAACTCAGATTTTATGCTTTCTGATTAACCACCAGTAAGACAGAAAAACAAATGTACACCTTGATTGTATTATCAAACTGCCAGGATCTGCTGAGGGATGCTTAGAACAGCTGTTGATGAGGACTCTCCAGCAGAAAGCAATATTGGAGAAAGGCTGAGACTAAAAAGACCTGCATTTAAAAATGGATCATGTATTAAATCCATTTGTGTCCGGTCATGAATAGTGCTCCATTTATTGTACTTGCCACAAAGGTTGAAAACATGGCCCATCTTGGCAGAAAGTCCAGACCATCTCTATGGGCCTTACAGAGCTATTGCAAACACGCTGAATGTTAAGAAAATAAATTGCACTTGGCTTGACAGACTTGACCAGGCAGAAATGCCAAATGTAATTACCGAGTATCAGGAATAAAAGAAATCCCTGTGATGGTTTCATACCCAATATTTCATTTTATAGCTTTGGCCTTCATAGGTTTGGCTGTCAGAGTACAAGAGCAGTTCTAAAAGCCATAAGAAACAGGAGCTGCCTGCGTACCAAGGCACAATTACCAGACAGTTACCTCTCCCAGAAGCCCTGGCATTTTCTTCTGTATTCTTAAATACAGAACAGTGACCTTCTGAAACCAGCCGATCTCAAATGTTGTTGTACACTACAGATGGGCTATTACTAGGCATATACCACTCTGTCTTGCCTGTGACAGGTGAACAGGGTGAGAGAAAGGAATGCAAAGGTTCTGGAAGGTCCCTCTTTACAGAAAGAAGGAATAAACCAAATGTTATCATGGGGAATTTGAGATAAACAGGACAAATGCAGTACTCAGACTCTGACACCAGGATGATCTGACCCCATAGCCTATACATATTGTCCACAATACTTCTCTTCCCAGCTCATGGACTCCCAGCTCTGTGGCAGCTCTCCTATCTGCATTCAATAGTTACAGAAGGGCACATTTCTCCATCTTCTGGACAGCTAGAAACTAAACACCATTAGCTTCTTTCCAGCCATGCTTGAAACAATACATTGCTAGCTCAGAGAAAGCAATCTGCTTTAGCCTCAGGAAAGGATCTTTTTAGTCTTTGTTGTAATTTGAGTTGTTTTTATCCCTCATATGTTCTATGAAAGCTTCCAGAACTGTGTACTTCTTAGGCTGTTTTTAATCCCCCCCTTCAAAGAAAAAAAACCAAAACAAAACAATCAACAACTTCTTCTTTATCTATTCTTGCACTGAGTAGTTTTTTATGATTTATTTTATTTTGCCTCAGTAGCTGATAACTTCTTTTCCTTCAAGCCTCTAAGAGGACTCTTTTATCTTCCACAACAAGGAAATATATTTTTGAGCAAAAATAAGATCTAGGCTTTTGCTGTTATTTATCACATCACTGAGACAGCAGAATGCCTCTGCTGGGACCTTGTGAACATACTTTATTTTGAGATCAGATTTGGAAGCATGAATACAATCAAACAAACTGGTAACATAATAGATGCCCTGGGAATGGCAATCCTCTATTTTGGCAATCCCCAAATAACCACCTTAAAATCCTAGTAAGAATGGTACTTGATAGCATTATGCAGTAGGTAGAGTTCATTAAAGGCAGAGGACTTTTGTCTTAATGAGTTGTCACTGGAACAAACAAAATTGGTTGAAAGACAAAGCTTGATATATAATCACATCCTCTGAACCAGCCATAAAGCAGTGTCATCTCAATGCAGTATGCAACCTTTCTCCCCCAAGATTAGACTCTATCCTCTCAGATGTACTCATATGAGCAGCTGGAGGCTGGAGCTGAGGTTAATCCTTCCTTCGGTCTTGGCACCATTTCCAAAGAGGAAATGCTACAGGACTTCCTGGGCTAATTAGCAAAAATGTCAAGTTTCAGAAAGAGAAGTCATGTCAGAAGTTACTCCCACAGCTACCTCGATATACTAAGGTAAATTAAAGTACAGTGCATGACAGCATGACAAGATGCACCAACCCTGGACAGGTATCGACTTCACGTGGTTTTCCATCTCACTGCAGGCAGATGGGGATCTCTGGGCTTCCTGCAGTGTCCCAGTGCAGCAGCAGAGGATGTCACCCATGTGCCGAGCTTAAGAATCAAGTGAGCACTTTGTCATCTGAACAATAATATATTTCCATGCTGCTGACAAGAATGATTCAAAGATCCTCGCTAATGCCACCTTCTCGAATGCTTTTCTCAGTAAGCACAAAGTTTGGGAGATAGAAGTTTGTGGGCCCAGCTGGGCCCCACTGGGATGTGCTGCAATATGTTGGTCTGAGATCAGATTTGCAGGTGTAAATGGACTCAACAGAGCTGGTGATTTAGTAGCAGCTAAAAGACCCAGAGTTTCTGGAGCTGTCCCTTTACTCCTGCTGTCACTGGCTCTCCTGTTGCTGTTCTGGGCAGGCTGCTATTAGAGCTGAGGGGCTTGAGTCCTGCCAGGACCAGCATATCTCTCTGAACGTAGGGACCAGCACAACACAAAGAGTGTTATGTTATAGCACAACACAAAGAGTATGATTTACAGCAATTATTTCATCTTCACCATGAGAGGGCTTCTTCCATCCTACATGTAGGGCTAGGATTTATACACGTGTTAGAAAGATGAACAAAGCATAAACTGGGACGTTTCTGGAAAATATTTTATCTGTTTTCAGGAAGACAGACACCACCTACCAAATATATTTCTTTGACTGTTTTGTCTTGCTTTGATGTCAGACCCAATGAACTATGGGGTGTTCCACGTGGCTTTATATCCCATCACAACCTTGGATGTTGTCCTAAGCCCAAGCACTGCTGGAGCATGAGTTTGGACTGAGAATCCACTAAGAAAGAAGTGGCAAAGCAACATCAAGAGTAGAAAGAGTTAAATAGCTGAAGAAAATTTGAGTACAGATAATCATTTGGGATTTTTCATATTTAAGCAAGCATGAAGGGGAAAAAAATGTGGTCATCATAAAGAGTCTAGCACAGAGAAGCACAGAGGAAATTGCTGTGGCCAGGAAATGAGCAAGGGAAAGGCAGTTTACCCACTGGTTTCAATGGAAGCTACAGAACTACGTAGAAAAGGAACAAAGATTGCAGCAAGAGCCAGAAATTGCAGGCTACGGCCAGATCCAGCAGGAGCTGAAGGAGTCACGGGTTCACAGTCATGGACTTTCCCAGCAGCAGTTCTCAGATCCAGGTCTCAATGTGAGCTCTGTCCTCACCTAGACACCTGTGTGCAGAGTTTTCCACCCCTGGGCTTCCCTCCAATCACCTTCTCTCCAACTACTGCTTCTCTTCAATGCCTGCTAAAAGCTCAATGGGAAACACAAAGACTGGGGACTGTATGGGAACTTTACAATTGTATTTCTTCATATTAAAATATGAAAGGCAGTGGGACTATTTCCAATACAAATCTCCATTTCTTATAAGCCATTTCTGTCTGTTAAAATATACAATGTAAGATTTGTAGGGCTTTTCTAGCTCATTTCAGTTTTACCTCAGTTTTCCTTCTTGCACTCTTCCAGGTAAAACTGGCTACTCCCTTTTGTTTAGGCTTTAAAATGCCTCTCATGCAGAGACTTAGCTGGCAAAATGAGAACTGGAAAGCAGCAATTTCAAAATCTTATCAGTGCAAAATGCAGCCAGAATGCACAGTTATGCAGCACACTTGGAAAAGTGGTTTGATTAGTTACAGTTGTTTTTTTGTTTGTTTGTTTGTTTTTTAAATACACAATTCATTGACCTATCATAACAAGAAACAGTTACATGAGAGTTAAAATAATTACTGTAATATGGGTACATTTTGGAAAATCCCACCCATTTTGAAAAAACCCAACTGGTTAGTTTCTAATTCCCTTAAAAAGTTACTATTTGGAAAGTGTATAGTGTAAAGTGTTAGCAAAGACTTGTTTAAATAGATCAAAGCACAACAACTTTAAAAACAGCCACACAATTTTAAAAGACTGCTTTAGTCAATAGCAATCATTCATGAAGAAGTCTAAGCACATCAACCACAGTCTCCCAGCCCTGTCTCCCTACCCCTTTAATATATTCTATGGTCTTAGAGAAGCCCTTGACTTACTGTAGAGTTGTCTAATGTCTAATACTCATCAAAATATTAAGATGATTGCAGGTAATAGTTTTATTTCTCAGTTGTAAATACACGGTATAATCCTTTGTCACCTGTGAGATATTTCCAGCATGTTTAATACTATCATTATTCAGGACAAATAAATATAAAACATGAATTTAGCTAGATCTTTAAATTTGACTTTTCTGGTATCTGGTAAGGGGATGGAAGTATTTCATTTTGGCCCTTCCCTTTCTTCCAAGTAGCTCTCCTTGGTTTTTTGGGGGTTTTATTTTTGTTGTTTGTGTTGGGCTTGTTTGAGATTTCTATTTAAGACTTTACTAACTAGGTGTCTCTCCCAACCCCTACTTCCACTTCCAGGTATGTGCTAAGGCTTCTCCATTCCATAAAAGAGGAAAATAGGAGACACCAGAGATCAGATTCTCATTCTTCACCTTTGAAGATATTAAAAAGCAATCTGGACATGGTTCTGGGCAACCTGCTGTGGGTGGCCCCATCAGAGTAGGGGCTTGGACAAAATAATCAGTTAATTCACAGAGAAAGCACTGTGCCCACCATTCTTATACCATTATGTGCAGCTGTGCCACAGCAGCCAAGTTTGGCAGATTAAAACTGTTGGATATTCATCCATGAAATATGAACCAAAATTTGTGGTGGGAAACCCAGGTGCAAGCTGACAAAAGAGAGGCCAAGTATCTCCTCTGGTCACCCTGGCCTTATTCTTCCTGAAACTGGTCTATTTCTTTTACTGTAGCCACATTTGTTGTAGAACCAGAGCAGTACACCTGGTTCTAGTTCATTAACTTTGGCCCTAATATTCCTTTAGGTAATTTTTCTAAAATTCAATAGAACTTTTGTAAAATTACATAAAGAATAGACAAGGGTGAAGTCACGATTATTATTGTCATTATTATTAATGTTAGATTCTAAACTACTTCCTTATTTATGCTATTCGATCTTAACCTGTAAGAGACCCATCAGCAGATTACAACCAATCTGCATAAATTAGGAAGCTAATTTGGTAATGGTTTGTTGTTTTGTTGTAGGTTTTGGGTTTTTTTAATCAATCCCACTAAATCCCAGGAATTACAGTCAACTGCCATTATTTAGCCTAAGAAGCCAACAAGTAATCTGATAGATATCCA
Organism: Heliornis fulica; assembly: GCA_013399135.1. Lineage (NCBI taxonomy): Eukaryota > Metazoa > Chordata > Aves > Gruiformes > Heliornithidae > Heliornis > Heliornis fulica. The sequence goes on along the minus strand of VXBZ01000400.1, from coordinate 446,125 downwards.
AGTAACCCAAGTGTGTAGAAGGAAGCTCTACCTCTCTACACAATCCCTCTTTGCACCCTTTGCTCTGTTTGATGTAGATAGTAAAAAAGTGCTTCTAGTGCCTGTGGATGTAATGAAAAAATATTACTGCTAGAAAAATCTTCTGCATTTAAAATTATATAAATAAGTAGTTAGGGACAGGTAGGGTGTTTACATACATTTCAGTATTAAACGTATTCCTACAAACGATCACACTAAGCTGGCACCTATGTCAGTCTATATGCAGTGAGTGTCTGTTAATGTCAGTTCTGTTACCAAATTATTTCTAGGCTTCTTCTGATATTTTACCACTTTGTAAATTACTCAATATGAAGTGTGTTGTGATTTTGCTCTTTACCTGCTGGGCAATTTTACTTTACTTATTTTTAAATTTTCCCTGTGTGTCACTTATTTGGTGTACCACCACCACTCATTTTCTCTTTCATTAGTACCCAAGAACCCTACCAAAGTTAGGGTATCTGAATTAGTTTTCTTGTGTTAGGACAATCTCCCAATCTACTCTTCCATTCAAAAATAGGTGTGAAAGATTGTTTGGTATTCTGAGAAGCTCTTCTTGTACACTCTCTCTCACACACCTATTTGAAAGGATCTGTTGATCCTTCCATTTGAAGGATGAACAATATGCAGTGCTGGGATGTTCTTTAAGTGAAGATTAATTTGTTATTGGAAGCCTAAAACTGTACCCTTGTATGCATTATGCTCATCTAGAAGTTTCCTAGATGTGTAGACTGTTGAATTAGTAGTTCACTACATAAACCCCAATATGAGGACATGGTCCCAAGTATGGGCCATTTGGCTGTTGAAGCTCTTTTAGTTGTATTTTCTAAAAGATGAGAAGGGAAGAGGCTTTCTTCTTGCAAATTCAAATCATGTACATTCTTCTGAGTATCCAGCCAAGTCTCGGTGCTATAATCCAGTGATTTCAGTTCCTTCTTTTGACGACTTTGCCAAATTAATGGAAACAGCTCTGGACTGAGCTACAGAGTAAATGAAAGAGTCTTCAAATTCCCTTGAGAACCTCCATTCCACCTCTGGACTGCTTCCAGCACACTAGCAATTACACAATTATAGCAACATTATATATATAGAAAATCAACATGAGTTCTGATGTCGTTCAACAAAAGCTAAGCATAATTATTTACATTACAGTCACAGAATTTCTGTGAGGAAAAAAAAAACACAACAACAAAACCAACCTGAAATTAGGCTTTTGGGAAAGGTAAATTGTAGCAATTACTGGCCTAGCAGCTCATTTTAAAGTAATGTTGATATATTCAAAAGGAAGAAATTTTGCTGGGTTTTCTTCAACTGCAATGCTAACTCAAATGCTGCAATCGGTCATGTGTACTCGAGAAAACAGAGAGAGCTGTCTGATGGCAATTATAACTCTCACTGCAAGGGAGCCAGGTCACAAATTAGCAATCTGGGACTTCTCATCATGTCTTGCAAAAAGACAGGAAGAAAATCCTAAATCCTTAGGCAGACAAGAGCAATGCCTTGCATTATGCTGTGGGATTGAGCCAGCAATTAATTTATACCTATAGAATACTTAAATTTCATTAGGACTGAGTAAAAACAACAAAAACAACTCACTGATATGGGGTATTTACAGCAGGGAAACTAAACCTGGTTCTTTGTAGTACAGAAAAAAAATCTCCTCTTGAAAAGTATGTAGAGTAATTGAAGAGCCAAAATGATACAAAACAGCATAAAGAAATATAATAGCCCTGAAACATAACATAATTAGATACAAGTAATATACTTCTAAAAAATGTAAGTGAACGCACGAAATTATTGCAGCAGTATAGCTACCAGCAAATTAAAATGATGAGTTATTAAAAGTCATAGTGACACAATTAATTAATAAAAGCCTTGTTTTCCACAAATTGGAAATCCTGCTGTAAACAAAACAACTATGGTTCTTTGGTTCAGCATGGCCAAGCCCAGCACAGAGAGATATCTCTCCATTGCCCAGTGAAGCTGTACCCCTTGAGATAATCAAGAGACATGCTAGTGCATTTAGTGATTGCTAGCACCTCGCCTGCAGAAGAGGAGTGAATTAACTGACAGAGACAGGCAGTAAGGGCCTTTTCCTCAAAGGATGCTCATAGCCAGACAGTGCAACAAGAAGCCATAAAAACCTCAAAGAAATGGAAATAGAGTTCAACACGGAGAATCTAGTGGTCAGTCTGGCCCTGTGCCACAAGCACAAATGTCAGTCTTACCCTGCATGGCCTTTTTTCCTGGGACCCATGGAAAGTCCTAATTGATAAGGCAATACATTGAACTGTGAATATAATTTATAATATGTGCAATCTTAGAAGTCATAAAAAGCACTGACCAACATGACACTGAATGAGAAATGTCATAAGTGTTTCTCTTTACTATTTAGAGACACTTTTACCTGTCCAGCTAAAAGTTAACATTCAAGTTCTGAGTTCGATTTTTTGTTTGAAGACAAATATGTTTGTTTTATACACTGGCATTATCCAAACTCATGCTAATGTTATGTCAAACGTCATATGGATTCAAATAAACTCACACTGGTCACAGATAGACTTTTGTAAATCTAAGTCAAATTAATTGTACTTACATTTGTTGATTTTGCTTGTAGTGAAATTTTCCTAGACTTTCTTGAACTATTAAAATTAGCTTTTCTCTGTTTCCTATCACTTGCAATGATCTTCCATATTTTCACACACACTGTTGTGGGACAACAAGGCCAAGTATTTTCACACAGGAATTCCTGCCTCAAACCAACTGTTCTCAGGTAAACTAGATTGGTGTCCTGTTAAAAGGCATGTAATTTAAAAATTTAATATGATAGAGATTTTATCATTCATATACACACACACACAACACTCATACTTTCAAAGGTAAGGGAAAATAATTTACTACTTCCTCCATTATATACTTGTTTAATGTTAGACTTCGAGTTTCTCTGCAGATGTTCTGAAAGTCCTACACCAAACTGTCAACATCCTGCAAGACTTTTTTTCTCAATGGCAGTTCTATGGATAATGAATAAATCAGTAATTGGAATTTGTCTGTATCATAAAAAAATTATTTTATACTTTTAGGAATTCAAAATGTACTCATAGTTTTCAGTATATTCAGTCAAAAAAAAAAGATATGTTGTAACTTCCATAATAAAATGGCAGATTTCCCCCCAAAAAATTTAGAATCCAGAATTTTTAATCATGCTATACATGCTTTTTCATGTTATATATGATATACATCAAGTATGTATCACACATATATAGATAAAAACTTACCGTGCCAATTCATCCTTTAGTTATGCAGGGCAAGACTGGCTTTTTGTAATTATTATGCTTCATTCAAGTCCAATTGGGAAAAAAAATAGCATCTCCCTGAAGTTATGGTATTCTCATAAATTTTACATTTCAGCTATTCTATGCTTAAACGGTTTCTGGTATATTTCAATACATCTGTGATTCTGCAGGAGATACACTGAATTTGTTTGATGTTACTGCATTATCCATAGCTTGCTTTTGGTTTTTTTTTTTTTTTAGAGAAGAATTTGAGTATATGAGACTTAGGGTCTCACTCTGTTGTTTTATTAGGAAGTGGTCTTTCATGTCCAAGAATGGGAAAGAGTTGTTCATGCAATCAGCAGCAATTCTCCCATCGACCTATGTGGTGGCAAGATTAGGATCCTTTGCACACCTTTACAAAATTAATCTTACAAAACTTACTTTCCTTGGAAAATAAATCTGCCAGTATCCCACTGATCTGTATTCCAAGGAAGGATTTTTACTGTAAAGGACTGTGCACTGTAATGCTTAACAGAAAAGTGACTGAACAGTGAAACACAGTTCAACTAACTCCAATAGGAATACTCACAGCTTTTCTGCTACACGAACACATTTGCCTTACTGTTTTTAATGCAAGGAATAATGGATTGTCTCATATTCTTAAGGAAACAAAAGAGCTTGCAGAAATTATGAGACAAATGAAAGTTTTAAGATTGACTTTTATTGAAAAATTAGAACTGCATTGCATATCTTCTTTATAACTTCAACATTTCTTAAACCACAAAACAGAGATTCTATTTAAAAAATCTCTTCGTATTTGTCACCATTCAAAAAACAGATTATGAACTAAGTCAGTGATGATTTTAAAATCCTGGGTTATTCCCAGGGCCCCTGGTTCCATCTGTCTGTTGTGAATTGTATAACTTAACTACCCTAAAAAGTACCTTTAATAATACCATCAGGATTGCTGTTGATTTTTACCCTATGATCAGTCTTTTCCAAGTAAATTACATCAGTTGATAAGCACTGCAGTCAGGTGTTGAGCTAAGATCTTGCCTATTGTCCATTTGATCTGAATTCACCCACACAAAATTACAGTGATTGTCCGTATGATTTTAAAGGCAAAATTGCTACCCTAGAATATATTTTAAACATCAGAAAAACAACATTACTCACCTAGTAACACAATGTTTTGAATTAGTCAACACTCCTGTTTATCCTTACTTCCTGTCAATAGTGTATGGATTAAAAAGCAGGAAAATTCCAGGTACGCTTTTGTCTGAGAAGCTGTAATATATTACTCAGATGAAAACTGCCTACCGAGAAGAAAACACAGATGAACTTTCTCACTGATGACCATAACTGCTCTGGTAAAATCAGCTAGCTGAGTTGGAAATTTACATAAGACCTGTGTCTGTGGAAGCAGATACATATAAATAGGGAAGCATTCCAGAGTTTGGTATTAGAAATAAAAGCTTTGCAACAATCTAATTGTGGGCATCATCTCTGTCAAGCCACAACACTGCAGAAAGGCAAGATGACATGCAGAGGGTAGGAAGATAAATTTAAAATCCCTGTCTTTAGAGAAAGCATCTCTGTGATAATTGTCTCACTTCTGTAACAGGCAGGAGTGGCTCCTTTGTTCCCACCTAGCTGCAAACTATTGATGGTAACAGGTAAAGAACCTGATATTTCTGACTTGCTAACCACAAGATACTCCACTAAACAAAGAAGCAGAAATTTTAGTGAGCAAAACATTATATGCTTGCCAAGGAGATCTAGGTCTATTTCTGAACACCTCACAGGACTGGCCAAGGTTTGCTTTATGAATATCCACAAGCCATGTTATCCTCTTATGGTTTCATAGTCAGTTATGTCAGGATTATTCTCTACCTAGTATATATGTAACATTTCAAATGTAATAAATTATTATTAGAATATCAAGATGAGGATACAAGATCCATGAGATTAAGATATTACAGTTAGAGGATTACAGGTAAATTGGGATTTCTAATAGTACTGCTGCTGAAATAGCTTGACTAAGGAGCTGAAGGAAGTCAGAAATTCCAACCTAAAAACTAGTTAAGACATAACAAGGACCGTGGTGCTGCTTGTGTGGAAGATGTAAAATCCCTTAGTGGAGCTGGGTCAACAGCTATACATCTTTGCATTGATCACACTGATTCATATTGTTTCTCATAAACAAGGAAGATCGAGAGAATCTTTCAGTCATCTGTAGCTGCCCTTTGAATGAAGTAAAACTGACAGAGATCAGATTTCAGGCACAAGCCTGTGAATTGAAAAGTGTCTTGTACTTCCTCTTCAAAATAAACTTCTCTCTGTACTCTACAAAGATCTCAGTGAGAGGCACTCTAGTTTTGATGAATAGCCAATATTTATATAAAATGGCATTTAATACTGTGGAAGCTGATAATAAAGTCAATGTTCACAGGGTCTACTTCTGGTCACACATCAGGGATGTTTACATCAAGAAATGTGAAGTATTGAAGACATGGTAAGATATCAGGGTTGTAAGTAAGGAAGACTGAGATTTGAGATCAAGGCAACAAAAAAACAACTACACTACCTTGAGAAAATAACCTAATAATAGAAATACTGTACTATGTGACCTAATCTAGGTGATCCTGTTCTGGCAGGGGCTTGGACTAGATGATCTTTTGGGGTTCCTTCCAACTCCTAACATTTTGTGATTCTGTGAGATTACTTGGGGGCGTGGGGGACATCATTGCATAAAAGCAACAATGTATAAAAGTCATACCCATAAATCTAAGAGACAGTGAAAAAATAATAGTAATTTTTAGATTCAACTCCAGTAATTTCAATAAGAAGTTTTACAGAAGGTTACAGAAGAGGGGTAAGCAATAAAATGTGGGAAAGTCTGTACTATATGATATGCCATTTACCATGACAACTTCTTCCTTCTCCCTGCTCTGAGCCAGCCAAAATATGTGAGACAGCATCCTCAGAACGCCAAGAGTAGGACCTGCACGGTGGGAATCTCTCCTGGCTATAGCTGTCTTTCCACAAGACTGAAAGGGTCAAGAAACTGTGCAAAAGCTGCGTAACACATTTGCATTTCACAGAATGTTTCTAAAATAATTTGATCTTATTACTGACTTTGGCGCGGGGAGGGGGAAGAGAAAAGAAAAAGGAAGAAAAAACATTTGATTACTGACTTGCATAAAGATAGCCATAGAATCATCTATGAAAATATCTAAAATTAATATATTCCTTTTGTCACCATGACAGTAACTCAGTAAACAGAGGATTATTGAATCTTCATTTTGTGCCACTTCTCTGCTTCCAGTATGGAGTTTTCCATTCAGTAGTATTGATTATCTAATGATTAAAACTGAACAAGCTGTGGATGACTCTGGTGTCTATACTTTGAAAAGCCTAGCCAGTTCAAATTGTTGTGACAAGCCAGCTATGTTTAAGATTCTGAGATTACTTATGTTTTTATTTATTTTATGAACTCCAAACACATAGTGAATTCTATTTTACTGAAAGAATGATGCTGGTTAAAACTCCCACAGAAATGCTCTAGACCTTCAGGATTCTTCCACAAAATTTCTTTAAATTGATCATAGAGATTAGTCCCAAAAATACAATTAAAAAACAGAGGCCTTGGTTAGTAATCAACATTCACTAGAAAAGCATTCAGAACACTGAACATACAGTTTGACGTTACAATAAATAAACTTGAAAATTCTAATAGATTAAAGGGATCATTTTACAGTCTATACACAATGTCAGAATTCCTTATACTCAGTAAAATTATCCGTAAGTTATTATTTTAAGGGCACTAGGATTTAAATAAAAATGTCAACTAATTTTTTCATATTTTTCTTTGGCTCACAAAGACACTAAAATACCATAAACATTATTTGGAACCTCAATAATATATAAATAGGATACATTACAAATGGAAGAAAATACAAGACAACTCTTCAGCATGGTAAATCTCTGCATATAAATAAGCAAATATTTCATATACCTACAGTTCAACAGTTATCTTGCTGTAAAACTATTACATTTAAATCCTTTTACACAAAGTCATTTAACAATAATATACACAATCTACACAAATGAGCCTCTAAAAATACAGCAATAATATACCTGTTACAATGACTCTGCTACTATTACCCCCGATGTGATGCTAAAGGGGAAATACAATTATTTTACTTGAGGGTGCTGTTAAGAGATTGCTGTCTTGTATCTGGAAGAAGCACCAACAATAAGATTTAATAATGTTACACATCTTTTTTACCTCCTAAGAATCTACATTTTAGAAATGTTTCTATGCATCTTTTTTTACCTGGCAGAAAAACCTGGAGCACATTTTCCACATCATTAGTTGTTGAAGGAAAAGTTAATTCTCTTAAAGTGGAAAACATGCTGTGGCTTAGATCTAAATTTATAACCACTTTATCTCTCTCTCTTTATATATATATATATATATATGTATGTATATATATATATAATTATTTATTTATACTGTACATCTATACTTTGCAGAATACTTAATTTGCTATTTTAGTACTAATTTCCTGCTGACTACAATAAACAAGACCAATGTAAGATTCAATAGTACTTCAAGATAATATATTTTCCCTCAGTAATATGATCTACCAATATATATGTGTTTCAGTAGCCTACAGTTGTTTTGTTTAAGGATGTCTTAGGAGATTAGAACCTACAGAAAGAGAAATTCCTTGAAACGTGTTCTACAGAACTGGCTTAAAAAAAAAAAAAATGCAGCCAGTACTGGAAAACAGTGAGTTAGACAATTTAATAACAACCACTGTGCTACAGCTCCTGCCCCAATCTCTCTATTTCCTCAATAAGGAAATCAATGTCAGACTTAGTTGCTGCTGGATTTGAGATGACCATTCTGAAGAAGTTGACTTTATCGCCCTGAGGCTGATATCCAACCATGGTAGTACCTGACTCCATCATTAATGCCTTGATTTTCGGTGCCACCTTTATCATTTAAATAAACAAACAAACAAATAGGGAGAAAGAAAGAAAGGAAGAAAGAAAGAAAGAAAGAAAAGAGAGATATTAAAAATCCTTTCTTTGCATGCCACATTTCTAAATTTTGAGGAAAAATAAATGATCAGATCAGCAAGGCACTAGTTTTCATAAAAAGATTTGTAACAGAAAAAGACTGAAAAGACAAAAATGTAGAATTGGATATTTAGAGGAAGATTGCCGACAATAACATCCATCTTTTTGAGTAATAGATTAATAGCACACTTGAGTATTCACTGTGTAGTAATTTTATATATTAAATATACATGACATTTCTTTGAGCTGAGCATTCAGTCATGAAGAAATGCTTTCTGGCTTGCTTTATGAAAACCTACTCCAGAACAACATTTTGAGGGTAACAGATTTTTTCTGTGAGAATATTATATAGTCTCAAAATCATTTGGAGGGGAGGGGATGGGGATGACAGGACAGAATGGACATGGATGGGGCAACAGAACACCAACGTAGATGGAAATTTTTCAGCAAAATCTATGTCATAAAAGAACATTTAGAGTTAGTATAAAGCAATGGAAACCTTCCAGTAGTTTTACAATACTGTGCATTTACCACAGTCTAACTTCTTCACTTTAATTTACAAGGAATAATGTACTGACAGGCTTTATATTTGATATTGACTGCGTCCAGTTTTTCCATTCAGACCATCATCTGCTCTTCTCTCTGCCAGACAAGGTCAGATGCCTGGCTCTTTTACTGATTTGTTGGATGCATTATAATGTCCTCTAGCATTTAAGAGGGTCAATTCAAACATTTCATCCTTCTAACCCGTCTTATCTATCTTCCTCTTTTCTTTTTTTGTCAGTTTCTTTATCTAACATGTCAGTGGGTTGACCCATGAATTTCTGTTCTCCTCTGTTCTCTTTCCCCAGTGTGACAGAGACAAGATCCTCTTTAAAACTTGTCCAGTTTGCCCATTCTTCTCCCCTCACAAACAAAAAAAAAAATAAATTCATTTTGAAAAATATAAAAACATTCTTTTGTCTCCTGAATATACTTCTCCCACTTCTGTCTGTCTAAAATGCTACTAAAACTTAATGTTTTTCACTTCCATCATGTCTTAAATGACATGATACTTTTCCTGGTGGTACCTCTACAATGCCTTCACTTCCCTCTATCATTTCTACAACTGAATTTATCCTGAAGTCCTCCACAGAGTACTCATTTTCACTGAAATGAATTAATGCATGACTAATAAAGTATAATTAAAATAAAAACAAAGATCTGAGAGGAGCTTCAATGTTTCCATGCCCTTCACCTGTTCTAGCATTTTCAAATAATTATACTTCTGTTTTCTTGCTGATGTGCTGTCCTAGTCAAACAAGACATGGAAGTCTTTCTGCCTAGCTACTGTTTAAAGATTCATAAACCTTTTGAGATCACATAAGTGTTACAAATCAAGGAATAACAGTATGTTTTGTATCTGGTTCTATAGAGGAAATGTCATTTCAACCTCGATGTAAATAAGAGACAAAGGTGAACAAATACCAAAGTAGCAACAAGCAACTGGAGATCAGACATCCCAGAATTTGGAACATGTGTCAACACACAGATAGATTATTTTTACTAAACATAATACTTTGAGTTGAAAGAGTGGACTATATTTTTGCATTTAACAAAGCACACGTACCCTGTGTAACTTTTCTCTTCTCTCATCACAGTCTGGCATGCCCCTGAGACTTGGTGGAATATACCAAAAACATACATTTGTATGCTCTGGCTGCAAAAAGAGCCAAACATAAACATCAATAAACAAAACAATACAGATCAATTACACACTAAAGGCTAGTCAGTAGCATATTTTAGCATAGACATAGAAGACAAAACATAGTATTAACTTTGCTAGTTCTGCACATTAAAACAAAATAAATGGATTACAGTACTACTGATTGCACCTGCTCTCTTAGATTCCCTAGATATTGTTCCAATTACAATGTTTTAGAGTGCTAATGAAGTTCAAATGCTTTTCCCCTTCTGGCAGCTTTGTGAGAATCTGTTTTGAGGGTTGAAGCAAGGGCAAGCCAATTTTTCCTTCCTTAGTAAATGGAGAGATTAAGTGTATTTGTTATTCTATCAACCAAGAGCTTATACAATGGCACAGAAAAAAAATAGCAGATTCTCAGTTATGTATGTTACAATGTGGAATTTCAGCATGAGTAGATCATGCTGAAACAGAGGTGGTCTTCATGCTCAAACTGAGAAGTCCTCTGCAGCAGAAAATGAGAGGAGATCAATCTGATGTTTATGGTACAAAATCAGGCACACTTGGCAAAAAAAAACCAAACTTAAATATCTACCCAGATGCCAACAGTCATACAGTTCTTTAGTAAATAAAAGCAGTTTTACATAACTGGCTTGAAGAACTGTGAGAAGTGTGAAAACTGTTTTCAAAATTCAGATTAGGCTCCTATACACAGGTTAAATAAACAAAAACTTACCTCCCCTTCAAAAACCATCTCAAATTCTTCCCTGTTTTTGATTTTAGTGTAGAGATATTCTGCCAGTTCCAGGCATTTGTTGATCTGATTTTCAAACCCTACTGTACCCTGTTTTAGAAAGAAAGTATTAATTATGGTCATTTTTCCTCCTCCAAAGAATTGTCCTTTCAGAAAGGCTTTGTTCTTAAATGGGATATGATCTAAGTTGGAAGGGTAAGAGTATTTCCTCTGAACAGTTAGTTAGAAAATTGTATTTTAAAAACTCAGCAAGCAAAAACCTGCAATATGTTTGCTAAAATTAATTTGTCTACTCACTGGTCTTTTGTCATATCCAATTTGTTTTGAAAGATCATAATCCACCAAAAAATAACTAATGTTGTTAGTAATTCTTGTAAAAGTGTAGGGTTTTTTTAAAGTACCATGAATGGAGTAGTACACTCTTAAATTATTACATATTTGAGGTAAATTCTTTGTACTGGATAAAATGACTGAAGGTTAAGGTCAGAACAACACTTCTGGGCCTAGGCTGTATATTTCTACCACAAGGACAAGAGTCAGTCATGGTGGCTAATGCTGAAGGAACAACTTCCATAGCTCCTAATATTTCAGAGAACTCAGGTCCAAACAATTTGAATCTGTCTCATAACAAAGCAGAAACCCAAGGTAACTATTTACTGGAGAAATTTAAATTCTAGACATACAAATCAACTTAGCAATTTTAATCTATATTACTTTTAAGAACCACATTCATAAATAACCTACTTAAGAAATTTAAATATGGCCTGTACTCATTATGGTTCCTACTGGGTTTTTTTCTTTATTGTGAAGTGCTCTCCTCCTTCTGTAAGGTCAGTTTAACAGGTGAATACAAGGCGAATATGAATGAAGAGGTACAATCATCATGCTACTTTTAACAAAATGTGTTGACTTGCATTTAGAAAAACATTCAGTCTGTGCTTTAATGGTGTCTGTAGTCAGCACTTGGCAATTAGAACCATAAACTTCAAAGTTGCTAGTCACAGGCTGTTTCTAATGTGTCATAAGCAGTTGCACATTACTGGATTACAGTACCAAAATTATTTCTTTTGAAGGAAGACCTGTGCCTGAACTGAAACTTACTTAGCCTAGTGATCAAACCTATGCTGATTACTGAAGTTTCACAGTTTACACAGAATGTTAGGAATTGGAAGGAACCTCAAAAGATCATCCAGTCTGACCCCCTTGCCTGAGCAGGATCACCTAGATTAAACCACAAAAGAACACGTCAAGATTGGTCTTGAATGTCTCCAGAGAAGTAATTGTTATATGTATTTTGTGTTGAAATGTTGTGTTTCTTTTTCTGAAGTATCTATTAAAATAAACAATAACAATTCTATGACTTGTTTAAGAGTTATTGTGTATCTAAAGTTCTGTCACTTTCTTCCCTCAGTCTTCAATATTGAGGAATCTGCATGAAAACACTTTTTACCATCACAGGTTATTTACTATTGCTGTCTAGTTCTCATCATCTTTTACAGATTCTAATAACAGAAATATTTATGTAAAAAGTTTAATTACATGAGACTTATAAATTCAATAAATACCTTACTGATTTTTGAGAACTTTTATTATTTACCTTTGCCTTCCACATCAACCAGAATTTGAAGATGTCCACATGTCGACCACACTGTATTGCCTTATCTCCAGTGTCATAGGATACATCATATTGTTTGTCTTGCTGGAAGAGATAGCCTGCACACATCTGATTGCAGCCTTGAAGTATGCCCTGTAATGAAAAACAGGTATTTAAAGGGCACGTTGTGCATATGAAACATATGCATTAAAATATACTAAAAATGTATTTTCAAATACATACAGAAGAGTTGTTACCTAGTGAGCCAATGTTTTGTAAACCTGAGCCACAAAAATAATTTTAGAATCTAAAGTGGTTCTCTTAGAAGTCCCTGAGTAATCATGTGATTTTATACACCCACGCCTGAAAAAAACGTTCTCAGGTTAGTTTGAGTTCTTAGGTTTTGATACTAACTTTGTCCACTTCAATTTGTAAGGCAATGTTCTTAAGACATTTTTTGATGTATTAAATTACATACTAGAATAAAGCTTCTCTCAGTGTAACCAATAGCTACAGAAAATTAAAAGTTATTGAAAGCCTCGGTTTTGTTTATGTATTTTCTAGCCTTCTGACACTTAAGATTAGTGACAAATATACATACAAATAATCTAAACTATGCATTTTTGTGCCCAGTTTACAAATCAGTATGTTTCAGAGATCAAACCTACAGAGTACTAGTAAATATCTCTGATGGAAACACAGGGAAAAATTTCGTTACACAGAAGTCAATCACATGATTTCTAAAGTGGAATGCATCTCCTTTAGAGTTTATTAGTGGTTCTTTGAAGTAGCTCAAAGATACTGGCATATCTGATAAATACAAAAAGAGCTATCAAAATTCTCATAGAAAATTTAAAAAGTTACCAAAATACTGCAATAGTTAGCCTGACAAGCACGCATACCGCTAAATAACAGCTAGTGTTTCCTTCCAATAGATGAAATAAATGCTACAGTCTTTAGTTTAGAAACAGGTCATCTGAAAAAGCAATGGCAGATCTAGGGCTGGAACCGTCAACTCCTACATCCCAGGTCCATCTATGCACAAGGATCGCTTCAACTAACCTCTTCTAGTAACAATGGAATGCCAGAAAGTAGTAGGCAATTGTGTTTTGTTTTGGATTTTTTTTAACAACTAAGGAAAATACATATTATTTGAAAGAATTAGAACACTGATTTTCCTTTTATTGACAGAAAGAAAATTTATTATAGAAGAAAGCCTAAGAATTTATTTATAGAAGAAAGCCCTAAAATACATAGGAAGTCATAAAAGCAGCATGATTTCTTTTTGACAGAATTGATACACTTTTAAACTGCCGTGTAAGGTAAAAAAGTTCCTTTTTATTTAAGCAGTTTAGACTGTGACTAAGACCGAGGCTGTATGTTCAGTATAACATACCACCTGTTCTGATGAAATATATTAGCATGGCTCTAGTGCTGTTATTGGAATATGCAAACATTCAGCAGATAAAGATCTGACCCATTATTGTCTACAGCTTTACAAATGACAAGATAAAACAACTTCCTAAACACAATGTAAATCCACACAATTATTCCTTCCTAAAGTTCTGAAATTAAATTGATTTTGTAGTACCCTCTTAAAAAGTAGGGCTCGGTGTTTAATTTGGTTTTATTTTTATTAAAATGTTTAATTATTAAAGATAAGACAGACCTTCTCCCGGACAAGAATGGCAGAACATTGTAACAACACTCCCATCATCTTGTGTGGATTCCAAGTGACTGAGTTGGCTCTGCAAAGAAATGGCACATTCAGACAGATCTGAAAAACAGAAACTTAACCTGAAGCAGTCACTTTTGTCTTCTGCTTCCAGCTGGAAATGTATAAAGTTTTGACCATGATGATTTCGTTATAGAGATTACTACTGTCTCAAGTGCCTTCTTTTCTAGCTATACTGTCCAGGAAAGGAATTTTTCATATAGCAACATTGCAGTGTCAGACTTCTGTTTAGTTTATACAAATACTGGCTAATACTGAGACTGTGCTGATTAGCTGATGTAGCAATGTCATCCCCAGGAGACACTGCTTCTAGAAATAGCACTAATATAATAAAACTAATAACATTTGTTCTTTACTGAACAGCCGCTGGAGAAGTAGAAAACAAACGAGAAGACATTTTATGTGCTTGTCCGCTTTTCCAGTTAGAACCACAAAAGGCCTTTTCTGTAGTGGCTTGTTAAGCCCATGGACCATCACAAAGCAATAAAACTTAACATCACAACCCTACCATTCTCTGTGCAAAGCTTAAAACTTTTTATGTGTTAAGTACAGGTGGATACACAAGATTGCCCAATTTACTAGCCAAACAGTTGAGATGTTCCAGTTTTTTAACACATTCTCCTAGATAGTTTGGTGATTATGATGATGATGTTAAAATAAATATGCCATCATTCCCCATCCACTGACCTCTTCACCCTAATTAATCACCAAACATACCCTTGATTCACTGTTTGTTCCAGAGAAGGAAAGTGTATAATAATGTCACAGACCTCGCATATATTCTTACGATCTGGTTGAAGAAAAATGCCAAGATATTTCCTTCTCTTCTATACTCGTGTCTCAGGCAACAAAGACAACCATAGTTCCTCTGTTTTCACCTATAAAATTTCTTCACCCCAGCCTGAGGACCACTAATTCCCTAACAATTTAAGATACAATTCCAATCTCAGTCTACACAAGCCTAGGCTATAGCCTTCCTCAACCAAAAGAACAATGCAGCTGGTGCTGTATCAGGGGAGCTCAGCATCCCTGCAGAAAAACTTGTGCTTAGGCACCACAAACCACAAACCAGCAGGTATATAGCTTGGACTTAGGCAATTACCTGTTAAAAATAACTGCACTAGTAGCTCATATGGAGTAGTGAAGCAACAGGAATTTAGGTAACAGCTCATTTCCTTTAGAGCATGCTATAGTTTCAGTTTAGCACATTTAACATTCAGGGTTCCAAAGACAATTTCAAGTGTTTTTTTCAAGGACCATTTGATTTATTTTAATATGAAGATGTCACTCTCTACTCTGGACAGCCTTTTATAACAGAGCAGTTTCAGAGGAAATCTAGAGACAAACACACTCACAGCACATTCTACAGACTCACCCTCACTCTGCTATCACTTCCAACACAAATGCTTTTCTTTTTTTAAATTTGGTTCAATTAATTCTTTAGCTTCTGATCTCAGCAGGCATCTTGGTAACATAGGTTGGGTGCTTGGGGGCATACATGCACTCTTTTTCTGCAGACTTCACTCTGGACTCTGCAAGAGTGTCCTGCTTGTTTAATATAATCCCCCCATGATAGGTCCCTTTAAACTTAGACATGGTGAGTATCTGTATCTGTGACTCTTTCTGGCCTCCCTGTAAGTTCCCTCAGTCTTCTGTCTGGCACTGTAGAATCACAGAATCTCACAAGTTGGAAGGGACCCATAAGGATCACTGAGTCCAACTCCTGGCTCCATGCAAGGCCAGCCAAGTCAGAGCATGTGACTGAGTACATCAGCCAGACACTTTTTGAACTCAGCCAAGCTCCACGCTGTTCCAGTGCTCAACCAACCTCTCAGTAAAGAACTTCTTCCTAATGTCCAATCTAAACCTCCCCCATCGCAGCTTCACACCATTCCCTCAGGTTCTATCACGGATCACTGAAGAGAGGAAATCAGTGCCTGTCCCTTCACTGCCCCTTGTCAGGAAGCTATAAACCATGATGAGGTCTCCCGTGTCTCCTTTTTCTCCAGACTAAATAAACCAAGGGACTTCAGCCTCTCCTCATACGACTTCCCCTCCAGACCCTTTACCACCCTCATTGCCCTCCTCTGTGCATTCTCCAATGTCAGGTACTGAAACATATGCCTAAAACTTGCTCCTAATTCAGTCTCTACCACGTGTTCCTTTGTTGTACACATATATTTATGAGAGAGTGTGTGCGTCTGTATATAAACAATATAAAAGCACCTACTTTTATATGTAACATATATATAAAACCATAAAATTTCATTTATAGAACACTGATTTTCAGGCACTAATATATTCTTTATTTTCGAGAAATAACTGCAAACACCTTTCAAGAGAGAATGTCTACAAATTCCCACCATGTCATGGGTTCCCATCACAGATGTTCATGCTCAAACACCTTCTCTGGATTCCTCATTTCTATTCTCAAAACCCTACATTTCAGAGACAGTCTAGCCCTGACATTTCATTTCTAACTTAAATCCTCCTCCATTCCCAAACTTATGATCCCCTCAAGCCTATAGAAAGAACAGTATTTCTTCCCTTTTTTTGCCAAGCAATATCCTTATTCTCCTTCAAAGCTGCTGAAAACTTACCTTTCACTCCTCTGTACATCACTACTTTCTTCTATAGTATTGTTTCAATCTTCCTAGTGTGAAACTTTCCTGCCTCTCTTGTTTTTATTTAATTTAGTGTTTAAACTCCTTAAGGTAGCAAATCCATCTTACCGTGATTTTGTGAATTGTCTGTACCTTACAAAAGTACTTTAATAACAGTATTACAAATAAACACCATTTAGTACCTTTCTATTCCATTCAATTTATGACGATGCTTTCGGGACATTAAGAGTCCACCTCCCCAGGCAGCCTGGAAGCAATAGAGCAAAGACAAGACTCATTGTTTTCAAAAA
Source organism: Heliornis fulica (assembly GCA_013399135.1). Classification (NCBI taxonomy): domain Eukaryota; kingdom Metazoa; phylum Chordata; class Aves; order Gruiformes; family Heliornithidae; genus Heliornis; species Heliornis fulica. The sequence goes on along the minus strand of VXBZ01000400.1, from coordinate 429,042 downwards.
TCCTAACAGATTTTTATTTATTCAGAACCTAATAATAAATATTTTCATTCAAGACAAAACATGTGTAAGCAAAAATCCTCTTTTGCCAAAATAGCTGCACTTCATTTAGTTACTTACATCTACATGGAGCCAGAGGTTGTATTTTTCACATATATCTGCAATCTCCTGTATTGGATCAAAGGCTCCATATACTGTTGTGCCTGCAGTTGCATTTACAAAAAGAGGAATGTATCCCTACAATACAAAAAAGAGAAAAAAATAGATAAATCTTTTTCTAGATAGAAAAAGAAAAGGAAAAAGGGAAATTTTAGAAATGTTGCTATCCTATTTTCCAGACTAAAAATATTTTTTCTTCTCACGTGAAAGATATGCATATATGCAACATATAGATATATATAGCTCATATATGCAACAGTAGAATTGTATACATGGTAGCAACAAACTATTTTTTTACTGTACAAGATTTATTTTTTACTTTACAAGATTTATTAGTCAAAAGGTAAATTATTTAATATCTTTCAGTGAGAAAATTAATGTTTTCTTGTAGAAGACTATATATAGTCAAGTAAAGTTGAGACTTCTACAGCAATGTATAAGAAATTATTTAAACATGATTTGTAAGTTGTGATTTGAAGGTTTGAAGTTGTTTCTTTAGTCATTATCTATGAACACACAGAACAAACCAATCCAAAACAAAATCAATAAATGTGGAACTATCAGACCAAAGTGAGACAATTTTTAATTAAATGAAATAGGTGTGAACTGCAATTTCATAGAGTGTCCAAATGGAATGAAGTTAAGAAATAAAAAACTAGTAATTTTGACTGCTGTAACTTTTGATTATTTTATACAAAATTAATGAATTTTTCATTGCACTGATTCAAGAAATAACAATGAATGCCTCAAAACATTGAACTTACTTGGCTATATACGCTAACCATGCAGCCTTGAAATCTATGGACTAAACGTCAACAGCATTCTTGATGGTTTTGGCTAAACTTTAAAGTTTGGATAAAAGTAGGTTAATTTTATGTTGCCAAACTTTTTCCCATTATTTCCAAACAGAATGTTATTTGTAAAAGTCATAAAATGCAGATGCCATGCAAGAGTTAAAAATACATTATTTCTAAGCAGTCAATGGAAACCTTAGCAAGGTATATAGATGATCCTCTAAGCAATACATGAATGTATAATTAAGCAGCTGAAACTACTATTATGACATTTATATCATTATAATAGTCTCTTTTGATATTAACCCTCAGCCTTCAAAGGAAGTAGTAATTTTATTAAGCCAAGCACTTAAGCATTAAATTTAAAAACACAAACCTTTTGTTTTGCTTCTAAAATTTTTGCCTCCAAATCAGCTGGTATTATTTTGCCTCTGTAATTATTATAGAAATAGAAAGACAAAATTAAAGAGTGCATATGGAAATAAGAGCCACAGTTGAAATAATTTAATAGGATTTTCTCAACAGGCCATTAGCAACTTGACACACTGTACTGAACCAGTCCTTAAGCACAATATAACAAATTTAACAGATGAACACATTTAATACATCAAAACCTTAGAATTCACCCTACCTTTCATTGCATTTTATCAAAATCACATTGTCTGTTCCAAATCCAAGTGCAGCTCCAGCCTTCTTTATTGAGTAGTGACTCTGCAGCAAAACATGTGCACGTTTAATGGAGCAGTTGTTTAATAATGAAATATCTTCACAACATACATCAATAAATTAAGAATTAGCACATTAAGCTTACATGTTCCGAGGTAAAGAGAACCAGTTTAGGAACTGCAGCCATGCCTTTGGTTTTGACTTCAGGGAAATACTTGTAGCGTGCAGCCATTATGCTGTACATGTTGGAGATAGCTCCTCCTGTGAATGAATAATAAAATAGCGATAATGAGAAAAAAAGCCTATTAGACCAAGCATATGCAAGTCTCATTTGCATTATGCAGTGAAAATGGCAGTGAACTATGAAAAAAATAAATCTCTGAAAAGCAGTCATCTGTCTAAACAGCATAGGGACAAACCCTCTAGAAAGTCATACTGATACTCAGAATTTCCTATCCATCATCTCTTTCAATTAGTTAACATTTTGTAACAAAAAAAAAAGTTCAACCTTCTTTGTTCTGCTTTTGCATGACAAGTTCTTGTTAAGAATAATAACAGGAGCTTATCAAATTGTCTGAGACTGAAGAAATGTTGCATACCGGTTGGATTTTTACCGTTTCATTGTACGTATAAGTAGATGCTTGAAAGTTAGATTTCTACAGCTGACCCGGTTATTCTAAGTTTCCTTATAGTCAGTTACGGGAAAGAGTCACTTTGTAGGCTATGACTCAGCTAATCCATTTTGACACTCACATTTTGAGAAATGTGAATTGAGAGAAAACACCTATTTCTCTTGTTTTACTGCTAAAAAGAATCCAACACAGTTAGGACAGTTCTACGATGCAGACCTCAAGATTTAGTCATTTGATTCTCACCCATAAAGTCTGCAGTAACTTATTCCTCTAATATTTCTTCATCAACAAGAACACCATGATTGATCTGCATTTTTCCCTTTATTCAGCCTGTTCCAAAAGAAGGTGGAATTGCTCTTCATGCTCCAAAACAGAAGAGTGTTCCCTCCATCCTGAACACAGAAATCTACAGTTCTGCTGGATCCCTGTGTTATCCTCACCTGGGTCCAGGACTTCCACATGGCTTACCAGATTTTTATGGCACTGCTGCCTGTCTTTATATCACCTTCATTGGAAAATGCTTTGTGTCTTGGTCTTCAGAATCATACTTGTGAATCCAGTCAGATTATATCACAGATAGTATGTTCCAGAACATGACATGCTGTCACAATCTTTTCTGACTGTGAGCCCAAATCCTTACTTACCATCAGAGAGATCAGTACATGACTCTCTAAAAGTAATGGTCAGCAGGAATTGCAGTTGCTCAGCACCTCCAGAAGTGAAGCACAAAAAAGCATGCCTAACTATGTACCAGAGATCACAGTGAAGTTTAAAACACTAGTCAGACATGACACATAGCCATATTCAAAGATTTTCTTTCCCCAAACTTTTCTGTGGGATGCCTAAACAAAGTGTGTCCTTCGGGTGGGAAATTCCTACTTCTAAATATTTGATGCATTGTTTCCCAATGCAGATACTGCTGGCATTCAGACACAACATATGTTTAATTTAGCTATTAAACTTTTATTCAAACCACCAAAACAGATAAGAAAAACTCACCAGGTGAGAATATTCCATCACCGTCTTTATTTGACCATCCAATAATCTCTCTCATCTTCCGAAGTGTTATTTGTTCCATGAGGACAAAAACAGGGGCAATTTCATAAGTAAACCTGCATGGATAATGCAAACAAAAGCAACCAAACAAGATCAAATACAGATTCTAAAAACACACAGTAAATTCATAGTCTATTATTCTTTTTGAAAATGCTTAAGATTCCTAGAAGTTTTCCTGCAAATTGCAACCTTTACCTATGCAAAAATCCTCAGGAAGACAATGCTGGAAATACTGATCAACCAAAATTGGAGTAATAGCTGTTTTGCAACTTTCTATGTAACCAGCATAAGACCCACCACCATAGGCCTGCTGACTGTGACTGCTGTACTGTAAAAATTTGTCTCCTAAAGCACTAATTTCACACTGGTGGAATAACATTTTTCTAAATTCTTACAGAAACAGTGAACTTCACTGAGCTAAATGCAACCGTAATTAGAAGTATTGAGCCAGGGCTTCGAAGTCTAAATACAATTAATTATGTGGATTTATTCTGTTGATGATCTCCAAGGACAACTTATTTCTACAATACCATGTGATCAATAACTGTCAAGAGTAATTATAAATGATGATTTTCTAATTACCAATTATAGAAAACAAGTCAGCAGTAAGCTATTGTATCCACTTAATGAGGGCAAAAAACATTGCATAGTCTGGTATGCCCTGATGTCACAAGCCGACATGTGAACGGAAAGTGACAGCCATACAACCCGTTTTGCTGATCAAGGTACATGGATAAACTGCTACTGCTGTAAACAAGCTCCACTTGTTGAGTATTCAGACAAACAGAAACAAAACAAAAAAAGAAAAAGGGGGAGGGGGGAGCAGCAGGTGAGCAGGGAAGGAAGCTTAAAAAAACCCTGAACTATCAACCTGTCACAATGTGTTGTCTCTCTAATACTTCAAAGACATTTTTAGAATGGGTACAGCAAACTTGAAGGAGATGTGGTATGAAGATGATGATTTTCTGAAAAGCCTTTTATTTGCAGCTACACTGGCTAGTTAAAACATTTTTTTTTTTCTACAATCTTCATGTGTTCTTAGCCCATTGGAGAAACATCACCACTACATTTTAAATATCCATTTAAGTTTAAACAGTATTTGTCATTTAATTGGAATTGCTATTTTCAGAAGCCAAAAAAACTGATTGTTTTACTTTTATTATCACTAGAACTGTCAGAGACAGATGAACACTGACCTGAATCTAGGCGATGACAACATTTACAGAGCAAGAGAATTAATAAAAGTTGATGTCTCTTAACAGTAAGGATTTCTGTTTTGTTCTGAAGTCTAGGATACATTCCAATCTTTGTGTAGGCAGAACAACCAACCAAAGGAACTTGACAGTGTGTAAGATCACTGTAGTCCAATACAAAATCTGTTTAAGTCAATGTGATTTTTCCATCACTTTAAACACATTTTGAATTTTGTCCTGAGACTTTTACACTGGTTCCTACATACTTCCCAAAAGACTTAAAGGCTTGGAAAAAAAACCCCAAACCATAATGTAAAAAAGGGGTTGGGGGGTAGGGGGTGTTATACAAATTATCAGATGTTCACAAAAGGACTTCTGAATATACTTAAACACAAGTAAAATAGTGGGGTTTTTTTTATATTATGTAATTATTTTCTGAATTTCCAAAGGCTAACGAAGAAAAAAGAAAATTGCAGATTATTATAATGATAAGGCCAATGCAGCTATACTTGATGGCTATGATTTTTTAAAACCATATCTTGCTTATGTTCACTTATTTGTTTTAAATTATTTTGAAAATTTCAGTTAAACACAGAAAATGTGTTTGACTTGGAAGGAATTGTGCAACTTTAAAACCAGTATCCTCACTAAAAAGGCTAGTTAGATTTTTTTTTTGTACATTTACAACCTTTATATGTGTTTCTATGAATTAACTATCATGAATTTCAGCTTTTTAAGAAACAGAATAAATGAATAACCTTTTTTGGTAGAGGCCAGTACTTGCTTAATTGTGTTCACACCTAAAGCCCTGAACATGTTATCTGGCCAAATCATTCTAGCTACATGTCTTCCTGTTCACCAGTATGTAAAAAACATTCAAAGAATAAACATACAGCACTTTACATATATTTTTCTTGTGTTACATTTTCATAAGCATAAATGCATAATACTGAAAATAGCAACACAGTTCCTCTGTCTTGTCTAACATTGGGCATAAAGAGATTTTCCAGATAATACTGTTTTCTAACCATAACCTCATCTGGCTGATGTGTGATGAGTGAATGCCTTGCACTACAGATCCCTAGAGCAACTTCTCAAATTTCCACCCCAAAGGTCTTATGATTAGTGATTGAGCTAAGAATAGCACATTGATAACCTTATTTCCAAATCAATGTAGGAAGCTTATTATGTTGAATTTAATACATTATCTTCACAGTGGCACTTAAGTAACATTTCCTGATGACGAGTTAAAATTTTTAGACAGTACAGATATTTTGATTAGTCAAAACAAATTTGTGCAAGAAAACACATATTTTAATTGTTCTCAAATATTTTAAGTATTGTTTACATGTGAAAAATTAAAAACAGTAAATGGAAAACATTCTCTACTATAATCCAGTGTTCCTGCCATTTGTGTGTTACATGCTTGTGTAGTTGAACTAGAATACTTTCTAGGTAAAGGTCAGAACCTGGCTCTTCTTTGCTTGAACACTGCTCAAAGAACCCATAGGTCACAGACTATTTGGCTATTTTTAATAACCTTCTCTGTCAGTTATTTGATTCATATTGTACAAACATCTTGCTTTAACATTACTCACAATCATTGTGTTACACAGCATGTTGACCTTGGTTTGCTGAAAAAAGAGGGCGGTATAGTATTTTGCATTTGCTAATCCTTGTATAAACAAATAGGTAACAAATTTTCATGCAGAAATATTTTCAAGATATGATCTTGTTTAAAGTATAGCTTTACAGAACTAATAACTTATTTATAAAACCAAAGACAAAAGCAACACCATTTAAAAAAAAAAACAAACTTACTCTTTCAGAACTGAATGAGTGATGTTCTTAGTAATGATACCAGTATCTATAATGCTATCACAGTTTGGCACAAAGATTAATTTTATTGTGTCCTATCAGATTTCTGCAATTTCACTGACTACCTACGATAACCAAGTTAGCTAAAGAAAAAGAAGAAAAGTTACATTCTCTGAAGTATGTTTTTGTCACAGAAGAATGACATTTAAGCAAACTTTTCCTTTAGACATTTTTCACTTTTTGAGGTGTATTAAATAAAAGGCAATTGGCAAGTTGTTTTATTACTGAAATTAATGTTGCCTTCTGTATTTTTCTTTATTGCTAATGTCACAGAATAGGCACAACTCAAAATCTACATAGAGCTAACAGAAATCAGATATACTTAATGACCTATTTACTCATGGACAGGCCAGTGAAAATATTGCTCATTGTCTAATCTACAGATACTTTTCCTGCGTTCTTTCAATCAGCAACAAGCTACCCGAAACAGAGGTAGCTTTAGAGTTAAAACACATCCAATACATGACTGAAAGAGAAGGCGGTGTGTTACCTGGGCTCCCATCGCATTTCTGAACATATACAAATCAATATATAAATAAAAACTGGCTAGAAGGCTTTTTGGTTTGGTGGATTTTTTACTTACACTCCTTATTACAAACAAATCAACCAACAACACACACACAAAACACAACAAAACCAACACAACTTACACTTATATCTAGCTTTCAGTAATTCTGCAGTCAAGGAAAATTTAGTTTCCTCATTGAAATGTTCTGGATGTAAAACTTTACTTTTTAACATGCTTCATTTATTTACACACAGCTTTAATAAATCTTACACTAATTCCTTCGTTATTGTAAAATTAATTTTCAGTATTACATTTTAAATCATTTTGAAGACACCCAGGCACACATGAACAGGAGAAAGTGGTGCCCAAACCCTGCTGTCTCTTAAGCCATCAGGAGAAAAGACAACAAAGTTTTAGATATTCTGTATTCTTGTGTTAGTGTATGGATAGCTGCAGAATTACCCGGTCTAGGACAAAATTTGAAAAGACAAAAAACAAAAACAAGAAACAAACAAAAAAAAAACAAAACACAACCCAACAAAGACCATGACAAGGTAAAGATTTGTCCCAGAGGGAAAAAAAAAATCACGTTATATTCCAATCAGCATGTTTCACTTAACATGTATTTTGGAAGTTTTACATTTCTACTTATCAGGAATATGGAACTGTTCAGCTTTATGAAACTATTTTTACTGTATTACTGACACGTTAAGAAAAATGAGAGGCTTTTGTTGAAGGAGCAGCAATTGGCATTTAAGGAAAAAAATTATACACGTCTATGACAATACACATCTACTTTGGTAGATGCTCCTCTAAGTACCAGTCACAAACTCTTCAGTCAAGCCACTGCTTACATGTTTGTGTTAGCGGTTGATGTCAGCCACTCCCCAGCCAAGCCAATAATGTCCAGTCCTGTGGACAGCTGATTGAAAAAGCGAGGATGACCTGGAAAGAGAATAGAGAGCATCTTAGAAAAACTCCATCCTCATCTCTCAGGTTTCAAATTTAAACCAACTATTCTGACACAAACGATAGTTTTGCACTCCCAACACGCTAGCAGCAAAGTTTTCAAAGCAAGTCCTGCTTACGTAGAGACCGTTAGGCAACACTCGTTATAAACTTGAAAACCCGCTTTGGAGAGAGCTCCTGTATGGACCATCAGCGTTATAACTTGAGAGAACCCCAGAGACGATCGAGCCAGTAAAACACCCCTGGAAGCTGTTCAAGAAGTCGGACTACCCATCTCCATAGCCAAGCCCCCACCCCACAATCGGGGTACTTGTCAGTAACAACCTGCAGGTGCTGGGCTCATTTGCATTTGAATGGAGAAAAAGAAAATGGCTCATCCGCTGCTAATGAAGCCCCAGGATGAGGAGGGATGCGGAGAGGCTCTTTGCTTACAGAAGTGCACGGCCAAGAGGGGGTATTTTGCAGATTTTCTGCGGGAGAGCCTAGTGTGTCGGGACCCGCTGCAGCGGGGCGCTGAGAGCCCCCCCCCCCAAGAGCCCCTCCGCAGCGGTGTTTCCCCCAGATGCTTTAAAAACTAGGGTTAAAAAAAAGCGCGTTGCTATCAGACCAAAGGCAAATCATATTCCTGTATTTCAGCTGAAGTTGCTTTAACAATTTTTATAGACCGACTACTGGGAGTCTACTTTTCTAGAATGAAGAGATTAAATTCCTAATAAATAATGACGATCTTTGAGGGGAGGGGAAAGGTGTAATGATTTAGCGCTTATCTATGCTGTCTTGGGAAAGGACGTGGAGGTACCACACTGGAGACAGCCCAGTCCGCTCAGTGCTTGACGCCCGGAGGGACGCTGTCACTTTACGTTTGGCTCAACGCTGGCACATCAGCATCTTTTGACATAAAAAAAAATAAATGTCTGCTGTTCAGCTCCGAGCGATGTCAGCGGGAACCTCTTTGGAGGCGTGAGCCTGCCGGCAGTGTCATGTCTCGATACATCGGGAACACGGAGGCGAAGCGACCGGGCTGCTCCCGCCGCGGGGGGGGAGCCAAGCGGCTCAGGGCTAAACCCCAGAAACCACGGCTTAAAGTGTTTGCTTTGTAAATCAGCACTTCTCTCCCTGGCCGCAACACGCATTTTGGGAAGTTATTTTAAGAGACATTCCGGTGATCCCCCGAAGCTTTCAAGCGAGCCTGGGCCCTCCGGAGACTGGGCTGCAGATTCAGCTTCGCTGGCTTTGAAGGGAGCTTTTCCCGGAGAGTGAGCCCATGGAGACAGGGAAGCCAGGGTCCTCACGCGGCCCGAGCAGCTCTTTAAACCTGCACCAGGTCCTCCTTTCAGCAGAACTTGTGTCTCATTCAATACCGGCACCTCAGCTCCGGGGATGGGTCCTGCCCATCCCGCAAAAGCTCCGGGGAGGTGAGTCCCTGAGGTGGGCAGTCCCTGTCCCTCTGAGGGACACGTCCCAGTGGAACCACGTCCCAGTGGAACCAATAGCAGGTAACACACAGGTCTGTCACCCCGACTTTGCTGCTGGCCACCTGTTCAGCAACTGCGGTCCGGCAGCGAAACACGCTTCCCTTTGATTAAGGGCACAAAATCAAAATATGTCCTCGATACGCATAAAAAATGAAACCACCACGTAAATGGGAAAAGACAGGAAGGTAACTGCCACATTTGTTGTCAAGATTTAGTTCTTTGCACTACGTTCTTTTTTTCACAGCTGCCTATGTAACAGCGCAGAAAGCAGCGCCCCGTCCTTCAGGAGCCATTATTCGCTGCTGCCCAGCCAGAGACGGCCAGACAAAAGCTGCCCCCTACGAGCTCCCGCCACTTGAGCTCCGCGCGGAGACCGCCGCCCGCCACGGCAGCAGTGCCTCCAGAGCCGTGCCCAAGAGGGCCGCTGGCCGGGCGGAGTTCCGCAGCCCTGAAATGCGGAGCAGGACTAGGGAGGGAGCGCTGTTATCGCCCCGGGTCTTGTTGCCAGCTGAGCTTTCAGCTAATGAAGATGTAAAACTTTTAGGCCGAACAGCCCGAAGGAGCACGGACTTTGCTTTAGAGCCTGGCCTTCTTTTACCCAGTGGAAGAACTGAGTGTGAACAGTCATTTCTTTTTGATTCAGAGGGATCCGGACAGACTCCCGAGGGATCCTGGGGAAATCCACAGGGTTCTTTATTGAGTATTCCTAGAATTTCTGCCTCTTTTTCATTAAACGTCTGGTGCACATAAAGAAGAAAAACTGCAAATTCAGTGTCATTTATGCCCTCATTTACCTAATGATACTGCTCCCCGGAGATACAGACAGCTCGCATTTCATCAAGTGGAAGAGATTATGTCTTAAAAACTTGTTTCTGGGCACTGCGAAGAGCCCCGAGCCCAAGCCGGCAGGGACAGATGGAGGGTCAGTAACTGAAGTTTCAGAGCGGAGCATTTCCAGCGCCCGCAGACAGCCCCGGAGCATGGAAAGGGGGTGGGCTTACCTCCGTGGTGTTAAGCCCGTCCCTTTCATCCTGGGACAAAGAAAAACCCCAAGAGGTACTCTCCTGAGTAGTGTTGAAGAACCTACCTGTCCTCACTCCGTATTTCAGCGTGTCCCGGCAGTCCACCAGGATCTGCTCCAGGGACTCGGGGTTGTCCGAGAGCTCCAGGTTGAAGCCCTCCATGCCTTCCAGGAGCTGGTGCGGGTGGTGGAAGTCGAGCACTTTGGTGGATCTGTCAAACGTCTTCCTCACGTAGTTGAGGAGGATATCCACGACCTCCAGTAAGAACTGCATAGTCTGTTCTTCGCCATTCTTGGCGGGCAGCAAGTCTGCGGAGCAAAACAGCTATTATCGCTTGCTTTGGGATCGAGAGGTAGAGATGAACTATCTCCGGCCGCCCTCAGCTCTCCCAGAACCTGGAAGCCGCGGCCCCGGCGCAGCCCCCGGGCCGCACCGCTCGCTCTCCTACTACTGAAAGCTGCTGCTGTCCCCGGGAATCCCGGCCCCTCATCCGGTGGGAAAGGACGAACCTGGGTCTCCTACGGGAACAGCAGGAGCACCTCCGAGGCACCACTGCCAAGAGCATAACCTGCACCGCTAACGTCGGGAGCTGAACTTCCAGAAACCAAGAGCGCCCCCAAACCAGCACCTGCATTCTCCTGCAACGCTCCCCGCCCGCAGACCCGCAAAGGCACTGATTGCCCTTCCCCACCCTCCTCGGCAGTGTCCCGGTACCAGCAAGGACACACTGTTTCACTGCCATTTTACTGAGAAGGAACTGAAATATGAAATTACCCTCCTCCCGAGGGGTGGGTCTGAGATGCAGAGGATCAGCCCAAAGTGCATAAAATTGCATTTCAGGAAAGGAACTTATCACCAACGTGACTCAACAAACACACATACCCAGCTTACTTCAAAACAACCAAGCGCAAGCACGGTCTGAACGTGACTGCACTTCCAGGAGAGGCGAGGGCAGACTACTAAGGAACGTGCTAGAGCAAGCAGAAGCTGTAAAAGGACGTTTACCTCTGGCATACAGATTGGAGAAGTCTGTCTCGGTGCGCCGGAACCTGGATTCCTTCTCGCTATTCTCGCACGTCAGCAGACTCTTGGAGGACTGCCTTTCCTTCAGGGAGCTGACGATCCGACCCTTGTCTTCCAGACTGTTGGTCCTCTGCAGGAACCCTACATTGTTATTGCAAGGTGCACAGGTCAGAGCTTTCTCGCTTCCCAACATGTTTAGAAATATCTAAAGCACCACTCTAGACAACAGTTCAAAGCGGTGTTGGCTCTGAATCTGACTAATGAGGTCAGGAATAAGAGTATTTATGGGGATTATTTGCCTCCAGGAGGGAGAGCTCAAAGTGCCATCAACTGCAAAAACCCAGCCATGCAAAAAACAAATTTTCGTCATTTAGTGCAGTGGTAAATTCTTATTAAGTCGATCAGACAGATTCCACTTCGGTAATCAGCCACTGGAAGAGAGTTCAGGATGAGTCAATGCTATTTCAGCCCGCAGGCGAAGTTTATGGACCTAGCAGACAGGGACAATGATGTATGATTAAAATCAGGGGCACTTTCAGTTCTCCTCGTGGTGCTCTCACGCACAAAAGGCAAGAGAATAAGTAGCCTTCCTGGAGCAGCCGCCCTGAGCACCAGAGCTCCAAGGACACCGGTATCACTCACCAGACCCACTTCCATGTTATCAGTACATACCAGCACGTGTCCAGAAGATGTGGATTTTCCACCTGAAAAGATGCTTTGATACTAAACACTAATCATCCTCGGGCTCTCCAGGAGCTCCTCTCCCATTGGAGATGCAGCCCTGGCACCCATGACACGATGTCAACCGTGCAACAGCAATAATAAATTCCCTTGCCCCGAGAATTACAGCGGTGGGCAACAGAGCCCGTGGCGATTAACGAGACCCGTCCACTTTAACAAGGTAGAGAAAACAATCAATTTTCGGCATTTGATCTGCTAAATCCATGACCGCTATACCATGCCTATTATTGAGCTTTTCGTTATTAACGAAGGCAGCGCATTTTAATCCAGGCTGCAGCAAGCGTGACCACATGTTTGGAAGAGACAGCACAACATCGCCAACCTCTTGTTTAAAAAACCAAAACAGAACAACAACAAAACAAAAACCAACAAAAACAACAAACAAACAACAAAACAAAAACCGCCAAAAACCAAAGCCCCCACCCAAACCCAGAGCACTTCGCGGCTGGGGATATCCGCTAAAGAGAGGGAATTTGCAGGTGGTACACGCAACGCTGTAATTTCGCTCCTCCACGTTTTCCGGCGCAGCTCCTCTTGCTGGCCACGACCCTCCATCTCCAGCCGCTTGCAGCCCCGACGGCAAACCGCGACTGCGGGCTCCTCCCGCCGGCCCTCCATGTAACCCCCGCAGCTCGGACAGGACCCAGAGGCTGCACTTCCGGAGGGAGAAAACAGAGTGACACTGAGCCGCTGGGCGAATGGCCCACGGCATGGTGCCTCGAACCTGGCTGCCTGCCCGACAGTCTTGTAAGAGATACGGAAAATGTAGCCCCCGGCCGGCAGCCCCTTCTGCATCAATCTGGCACCCGAACAAATCTGCAAGATTGTTGTTCGCTGGCAGGTTTGTCTAGCCCATCCTTTCGGTGAAGACTTCACATTCTGACTTTTACTATTGACCATTTAATAATTAGTTGGTTTCTGTGATACTTTTATGAACACAAATGATCCGATGAAAAAACCCAGACAACTATTTAAGGAAATCTCTTCGTGCATACGTTAAGAGTAGCTGTCCAGGACCGAGAACAGTTTTTTTATTTTAGGTTTGTTGCTACTGTTTTTAACAGTCCTTGCAGCGATCACTAGCTCCTGCAATAGCTAGTGCTGTTCACCTGCTTACGAGGTGGCACAGATGATACAGAAGCAGGTGCAATCTAGGCTGAATTCTGGAAAGATCCTTTTTTTTCCCAGATTGCATGGCCTCATTTTGCTTTATTTTTCTACTTCTCCTGCTTCTAACCATGCTCCGTGGGAAGAGTTACGTGAGCACAGACGTCTGCAAGAGCAGCAGTACTCCCCACGAGTGCCATGCTCCCCGCTGCAAAACCGCCTCTCTTCTCGGCTTGCAGACACAGGTTCCTCGGAGGCTGCGATGGGAAAGGAGGCGGCAGCGCCTTCAGTAACGGAGAAAGGCTGCAGTAGCCTCCGGTTCGGCTTACACCAGGCTTAGAATCCGGGATTTCGTTGAAGGGTTTGGCCTAATTAGAGCTGGGCCAGGGAGGCGGCGGTGACAGCGCGGTGGGGCATGAAGCTCACCCCTTGCCCAAACGACTTCGCGGCGGCTCTTATCCACGGGGACTCGCTGGCCTCCTTATGATTTGCCGAAGCCGGAGGCAGCGAACTCAGGAGACGGGGATCAGTTGGGGCCGTGAGCGGCCTCGGACGGGGCCCGACAGCGTGCGCCGCGTGGGCCCCGCAGGCCGTGCGTGAGGCGGCTCAAAGGCGGAGGTTACAAAAAAGCCAACCCCAAACCGAAGGGAGGGACCGGCTGCCGCCCGGCATCACTCACTCAACTGCAGATAGCGTGTCGTCTCTCTGCCGCGGCGGTACTTCACGGACCTGGAGGGTCCGGTACCTGGGGTCCCCACTTTGGGACCGTCGGATCCTCTTGTTCCCCGAGCTCCTCCTCCGGGAGGGTGGGGGACACTCCCCAGCGTCGACCCGCGTCCCGGGCCGCAGAGAAGCGCGGCAGCCTGCGCCCGAGAGCTCCTTCCACACTTGGGAGGGATACACGCATGGCTGTAGCAAACCTTTCATCTGTATCCGATGCGAAAAATAAGGTCGGTGTAGGAGAGATCCAGCAAGTAGCAGCACATAAAATAGCACCCGCGCTGCTTCTCCTGTAGTAGCGAAGAACCTTTCCTCCCGCAGGTGCTCCACTAACAGGCTTTTTCATCGATGTGTGTTGAGACCAAGGGTTTAAAAGCCAACTGGCGAGAGAGTCCCTCGGTCCCCAACGTGACCACAAATCCGGCGTGATTTCACATCAGACCTCGCACAAGGCAGGCGGATGAACCCTCCCTTCAGCTTCACCTCCCTGCGGGGACCGCTCGAGGACCTCTGAGCATTTCCACTGATGCAAGCAAACGTTAGCAGGATCGGTCCCGACAGAGATAATAATTGCCGAGGTGTCAGTGAAAGGTATAGCGTACAACTCGAGGAAAATCTACTTTGCCCACCGTGACAGTTTAATAAACGGCTTTAAAATATGTTCTATTTTTTTTTCAAGTGCGTATGTGCAGAGCCGAAGGGCGTGGGGGTGTGGCAGCAGCAGGGCTCTTTTCAGGCGACGGCTTTCTACCATAAAGGGAAAAAGCTAATCTTTAAATCAGTCAGTTGTTTGAGAAGAAATGACATATACATCTCGGATATGTAATTGCTGAAAATGTCAAACACAATATACAACACAGGTGGAAGAACCGACTCCAGATCTGCCTTTCCTATGATGATAACTCCTATTTAAAATTTGCATTCAAAATTAATCGATTGCCGTGTGATACACACAGGAAGAACAATTCTGAGGCTCCTGACTTACTGTAGCGTTGTGTCTCCACAGTATTTATGGTCTGGAATGATGTCTTCTGAAAGGTAAGGACAAGGGGATATCATCCGTAATAGTCAAATGTCAGCTTGTTTAGCATGTTTAATCAGGATTCTTGGCAACGCTAGCACTTCATATATTTACCAAAGGCAACCTTCCCTCTCTGCCTTTGTGAAGGTGTTAGATTCAAATGGGAGGAGTGCCCATACGATCAAAAACAATGGTTTCGATCGAGTCCGATTATCCCAAATTACTGTAATTATTCAGGGTATGTTTTCAACGTCAAATAGAAAAGGAAAACAGTCTCTTTTCCCTTTCTCAAATCCATAATGGTGGGATATTTAATTTTCAGTGTATTTGAACTCATTGAGAAAAGCTGCCATGTCCCTCTGTAACCCCGGTAGTCTAGCAACACGGAACAAGCCTAACGGTGCGTTACTTTATCAGTTCTGCTTGCCGAGCTAAATTAAAATGATGATGAAAAAGCCCACCGCTCCAGCCACTGAAGGGACCGGTAGGGAAACGGTCCATTAAGCCCAGATCAGGAGCTATTTATAGAACTAAGCGACTACTCGTTAAAGTCGCCTGCGGGTGCCAATGAAATCTTTAATAGACACAGGGTTAACATTAGCACCCCGATTCTTTTCCAGTGCAAACTTCCATGTAATTCCCTTAACGAATGAGCTTCGACACAGGCAAGTAGGGGCAAGAGGTTTAAATTATATTTGCTTTGAAAAAAAAGTCCATTTCTCCCACGAACTAATCCTCCACTCACAAATGAAGAGGTAGCTGGGGAAAATCGGAAATAATTTCTATTCAGAAGGATCACAGGCTAAGCCGAACGATTGTCACCATCAGAAAATTAATATTTGACTATTTGTCTGCGAAAGCGAAGGCGCTACTGAGAAATCTGAAGAAGGAAGACAGCTTGTTATCTGCAAATGAATCTCTTGCTATAACGTTGCGATCTGATTGTGCATTTGTTTCCCTTCCTGCACTTCATGTGCCTGCGCGCTGACTGGCTGCCAGCGCTATCTTACCAGCGCAGCAAGCTGACGAATTGCTCTTTAATAAGGCTCTCGTTAATCTTTTTCCCCCAGGAGATCCGTATTTTCTAGTCAGATAAGGTTGAAAAATTTCAGAAAGCAAGAGGCGGCCAAACACACCCACACCCACGCCCCCGCCCGCTCCGGCTCGTTCCGCTCCGTCGACCTCCCGGGCGAGCCCTGTGTTTCCCCCCTCCACACACACACCCCCGTTTATCGCAGGAGGGGCCTGCAGCCGTGATTCCCGCAGTTCTTCCTCCCGCGGCGGACAGCGCCTCAGACAACGTAAACCCAAGGGAGGGCACGGCGCCCGGTGTCAGCGGCCGGGGCCCGGGCCACGGGGCCGCCGTGAAGCCGGCAGGGGGCGCTCGATGCCGCCGCCTGGGGGCGATCGGCCGGCGCTGCCCCCAGAGCTGGTGGCGACCCACAAGCGGGAGCGCCCCGGCCGAGGAAGGGCTCGACACGAGTGGGTTCGCACGGCGAGGCACGGGCAGACTTACCACATATCTTCAGGCCGATCTTCCTGGTGCACCCGTGAGCCACGCCGCACCACGAGTCATAAGCTGTAAGAGAGGGCAGAGAGCTCCCCTGAGGCGGTGGGTTTCCCCGACCACCCCGCCGCGCATCCCCCCGCGCCCCCTTCCGTGAGGTCTGTCCCGGAGNGGCTGCTTCCGGAGTGTGCCGGGCTCGGAGCAGCTCAGGCTCGGGTGACACCGCGGTGACACGCTGGTCCGCCAAGGGGAGGGAGAAAGGCTCCCGGGACCTAAACATCGAATAATTTACTGGCGGGCCTTGAGGGAAGAGGCAGCTTAAAATAAAGTGGCGTGAAATAGGGTCACAAAAGAGTTCAGGAATTAATTGGGTGAAAAATAGTATTTGACTAGATGATCGGACTTACATGACTAAGCCTCGACCAGACTCACGGGCTGCCCTCGCCGCAATAGGGGCGCTACCGGCCCGGCCTCTGCCCCGGAGCACCCCTGTGTCCTCTGCCGGCCATGGGGCCCTGTATGGATGCCCCAGGGCCGGCAGCCTTCCGCCCGCCAGGCCTGCGCGCCCGAGAAAACGCTGCTGAGTCTTCTACGCGAGGACCGCGCCGGCGGTGCGACTATGCACCGACGGAGGGGACAAGCGCTTCCCAGCCGCGCCACGGTCGGCCCCAGCTGAGGTCGGTGGAATCGGGGAGCGGAGTTCAGGTCGAAGGGGCGCCGGCCTCGGTTCAGGGCACAGCCCAGCCTCTCCGAACCCTCGCCCGATGCGCCGGGGCAGCTGCAGGGCAGGCGGCGCAGTCGGAGGGCTCGGGACGTGCCTCGCAACCCCCGTCCCTCCCCGCCGGGCGGCGGCAAACCCCGTGTAACAGCGTCTGCAGCCGGCACCGCCGTCGGCGGAGATGGGGAGGCGGCGGAGGGACACCAGGGGTGCTGAAGGCTGTGGCGCTGAGAGGCTGGGGTGGTGTTGGGGCGTGAGGGGAGAAAGCGGCTGGGGGGTTGGGACGTGGGTGGCTCACCTGGGCCGCTCGTGGAAGTAGAAGCGGGGGAAACGCCTCCGCGCTGCCTGCCGGGCGCAGGAGCCCTCTTGCTTGGGTGCTGCCCGTGCCGGCAGGCAGGGAGCCCCGGGCGGGCAGCGCGGGGTTCTGCTGTCAGAGGTTATCTCATTTTTAGCCACGTTGCCAATTAATTCGATTTCTGAGTGAACGGAGGCAGCAGGGCCTGTCAGCCCCGCCTGGAACAAGAGCCGGTGCTGCCGTTCGCCCCCTCCCCCGTTCCTTCCAGTTGCAGAATAATGACAATAATGACTCTGATGCTCGTGCCTCGTAGCCCTTTCAGGGTAAAAGCTATTCCTCGCTTTGCTGTGCTTGACAACCTTTCATTTCTTACTGTTGCCCGCTCTTTGTCTCTGATGCTTTATAGCATCGAGCCTCTTTTTTATTTATTTTCGGTAGACGACAGTCTGAATTGCCTGGCAGGGCTATAAGCTGATTCTCTATCCACCTGCAGCAGCCTCTGCTTCCCACTCACACCTCAATAACTCAAGGCGAATTCAGAGCAATTAGGAATACAAGGCTTTGAAAAGCTACAATTAGCATCCAAATTTCGCTTGATTACAGGCTTCAGCGTAGGCTGAAAGGAAGCTGCAGCATTAGCATTTATAAAATGTACAGGGGAGGGGGGCACACACCCGCTGTAAGCCACTGGTGTAACTTTGCCCTTCAACTGATTCATTTTCTCCACACCCCTTACAAGATCCCGATTTTTTTTTTCCATCTGGGTGTTCAGTTTATTATCCTTCAAATGTGGCTGTAAGATAAAGGCAGCGCTGTTCGCTGAAAGTGGTTTATCCTACCAGCGTTTTATTCGCCATGGACCAACCTCTCCCGCTTCCACCAGGAAGATGGTTTCTTTGTGTAGAGCACTTTCCGCACCTTGCTTAACGGCGCGGAACAGGGCTTCACAGATTTAGCGTTTCATTTCGAAATCAGTTTCTCGAAGCCTAGGTGCAGAAAACCTCCAAAAATACTTTAAACGAGGAACATATTAAAACCTACTTGTGGGTCGAAAATTTGTTGGGGTGGGGTCCGGAGCGTCGTTGGAGGACGAGGGAGCAGAGGAAGCCATGCCTTCAGAAAAGCCCCAGTCCCCGTAACCCGGGTTTCCTCCGATATACCTCTGAAGGGTGGGCAGCAAGGAATTTGCTGGAAGGAAGAAAAGGCGGTTTTAGTAGTCTGGTCTCCAGGAGAGCCGCACGGGAGTC
The DNA here is from genome assembly GCA_013399135.1 of Heliornis fulica. Lineage (NCBI taxonomy): Eukaryota > Metazoa > Chordata > Aves > Gruiformes > Heliornithidae > Heliornis > Heliornis fulica. Next base: position 410,314 of record VXBZ01000400.1, on the reverse strand, counting down.
CTTGTCCGGACGCCGGTGGGCGGCAGTGGCGTGAGCCGCACAGGTCCCGCGGCGGCGGCAGGACGGGCAGGGGCCGGGCAGGCATGAGCCCGCCGTGCCGGGGCCGCGGGGCCGGGCGCAAATTGCGCACCGGGAAAATGCTTCGACAGGCTGAAGAACAAAACCATCCCTTCACTGGATGCCGAGGCGCTACCCCCGCGTCTGAATGACGGATTTAGCGGAGCATGAGGTCTATCGCAATTATGTCGGTTGCCCCTGAGCAGGGCAGTTATGCGTCTCGCGTCAAATAGAAACGAACGTGCAAAGCGGTCTTAGAAATTCCCAGCCCAAACGACCTACAATCCCAAACGGAGTCCGTTTCTGTGCGTTATCATCCGAGCCCCAAACACGCCAGACACACCATTCGGGAAATACCGACTGACAAACCCCCGCCAGCACAAAGGTGTATTTTGTCCAGGTCCAATGACAGGCGCCGTACACATGTGTATTTGCACACACATGTTCCAGCAAATCGGGACCAGTACATACTCCAGCACTAACCAGAGCTCTCCTGTGTTCGTGCTTTAGCGGCACAAAAGGCAGGAGAAGGCGTCTTGTCTGGGTGCTGGACCAGCCCTTGCTCCCCGCCAGATGTTTAGCTCCTTCCCGGCTGACACGGCGCTTCGATACCAATATAGGGTCGCTGATCGAGAATTGCCGGGTCAGTGCCCCGCTCGTGTCTTTGTCCTCACGGCTACCTAAGATTTATACCTTTCCCCTTGTAAAGAAAATGAAGGTCGCGATAACATACGAACGCTTTCTTTGTTAGCGCTTTTTTTTTTCCAGGTCGGTAGCTACCGATTCATTTCCACCGTTGGGCGGATTTACACCCGTGTGTAAACGCAACGGATCCATGATTTCAATGGAAAACAGCTATTTCACTCTCTTTTAAGAGGAAAAAGAAAACAACCATAAGGCAGAAGAGATTCTCTAGACAATGCCTGGAAGTGAAGTAACAGGTTAACACAACATCTAAGGCACGGGCTGTCTCAAAATACACATTATCTCTATAGGTATGACAGCGACCAAACCCGATTTTAGAGGAAAAAATTATAAAGCTCCAGATCCCGAAAGTGGTTCCCAAAGGTTTGAAAAACAGGACGCTGTTTAGAGGAGACTTACCGAGGGGACGAACGGACCACTCTTACTGCTGGAGTCCAGGCAGGCAGGGCGACTCCAGGCTGGGAGCGACCCGCCGCTTATAAACTCCGCCAGAAACGACGTCGGAATACCAATCGCGCCGCGGAATTTAATGCGAGATGACCTTTTCTTCCAGAAGTGCTCGGATTTGCTTTTTTAAAAGCGTGAATCGCCGGTTGATCTGCTTCGACGCAGGCATGAGTCACAGGGCTGCCGCCACCCCCTCCGCGCAGCTCCGCACGGGGACTGGGGCCGCCGGGGCAGCCGGCTGGGGCGGGGAGGGGCGGTTCACCCGGCTTCAGCTGCCGTCGGCAGTCTGCTTCACCGCGGGCAGCGAGGCTGACTCCGCGGAGGGTTAGGGCTGCCCAGCAGCGGCAGGGGCGGCAGCCCAGGCTGGGGTTTCTGCCTTGCGGGTCCCCCGTTGAGTCCCTTTGGCGGGCGGCGCCGAAGCCTTTCCCTAGATAGCACTGGCTTGACCCGAGGTCGTAGGCTATGCTAACAGGCGGCAGAGCACCGCACACATCAGCGTACCGGCAGAGGTGTCGGGTCCGAACTCCCGCTCGGACCGTCCCTGAGGCCCCGGCACTCCCCTGCGCACGGTGTGGCCCACGAGTGAGCCAGGCGGGCTCCGTGTGAACTGAGCAAAACCACCCCCTTCGCTGTGCCGAGGGTTCGATGTGCCCCGCCGATTCGCTCTGCCGTCCCCGCGGCTGGCTGCCAGCGGCGCCCTCCGCCCCGCTCTCCGCCAGAGGGTGGCAGAGGCACAGGCACCGCCGATCTTTTTGTCTTGCCGGCCACAGGGGAACACCTGGATTTTTGTGGCTTGCCCTCAATTTCGTATCGTGCACCCTTTTGCTAAAATGGGAAACATCAGGCCAACATTTTTTCTTGTACCCCGACAGCCCTATATCTGTGTTTCTCCATCCCACAGCCCAAACGTGCTTTGCCAACATTTTGTGGTGATGACCGCGGTGCTACATTTCAGCACGTCACAGTAGCTACGCAGATGCCTAAACCAAACCCTTCTCACAAAGAAGGGGGCTGAAAGGAATCTGCAATGAGACGGGAGGAGAGGAAATAGCCGAGCGGAGCCAAGGAATTTAATCGGGTGTGTGGGGTGCTGGGCAGTGCAATGAGCAGCAGGGACGTGTCCTTCTTGAAGGACTCAAGGGAAGAGCAAGAACTTAGAAGTCCTTTTTAGAAAGGAGACTGTCCGACTGGCAGCATTAAGTAGCCAATTGCTTTGCCGAATGCATCTACTGTCTAGGAACTGGACGTGTCATGCAATTATTTATAGCACAAACACAGCTTTTAAACATAGCTTTAAAGGTATTATAAATGCTATTCCCAGCTATGGTTTTAAAGGTGGTTTCAATCAATGGGGCAAAATATTTGCTCAGCACAGAGCGTGAGAAATAATAACTGCAGCTAATTGACTTTATAAATGCAAACAAACGTTCACAGGAAATCGTGGCAGGGTTGCAGAGAGTCAACGAAAGATCACTCAAAGATCTCCTAAGCCATCAGTCACTGCAAGGCTGTGCCTGGCAGCCACACAGCGTGTGTGTGCACTCATTCCTTCCCTTCTGGCCTTCCAGAAGCGCGTGTGTCTGGAGTAAATAGACTTGTTTTAGCATAAATATTTACATCCTCGGAGAAGCTGAGGCCTGTTGGGAAGGAGCTAGACAATTAAGACCAGCGGGGTTTCCGCGGCATGCTAGAAATAAGAGTCGTTGGGGCACCTCGACCCCGCCAGCGGCGCCGCGCCTCCAGCTCCTCCAGGTCCCGGCCCCAGCCGCTCCGCTCAGCACCGCGGACAGCGGCCGCCCCGCCCCCGGCGGCCGCCCCGCCCAGCCCCGCAAGCGGCGGCCTGGCGCACTGCCCCGGCAAGGTCAGCGGCACGGCCTAGTGGGACGAGACGAGGGCAGCAGTCCCGCACGGTCCCAGGCGGATTTACTACCCTCCTCTCCCTGCCGGGAGAGCAGGAATATGTCGAAAGCAAACCCCACCGAGCCCGGCACCGGCACCTTGCCCGCGTCCCCTCTAGATGGTGCTATGTCTCAAGCCCAGACCCTCAGCAAAGCCGGCGAGCACAAAGCCCGACCGACAGCGCCTGCGGCTGCTCGTAGCCGGTGCTGACAGGAGACTCTTCCTCCTGGTCCCGGCGACGACAAGGCAGTGCAGGAGACAGCAAACCCTACGGCTCCCTCCTTGCTCCCCCCGCTCGTCTACAGCACGGCTGTACACCACGCAAGGAAGTGCTCGGTAACTTTCGTTTGCAACCTAAAACCAAACCTCTCCAGCTCCAGAGACAACATAAAACCAATCCACTTCAGCTCCAGAGGCTTCGTCCAGTGCTTGCCACAGCAATGGAGACTTTGGAAACACCCTTGCCAGATGTACTCACCTAGGCAGGGCTGCTCGGCTTCAGCAAGGGTGTTCAACGCCTTCCCCTTCAGCTGTGCAGCTCGATGCTCGACCCTCTTTGCTCTTTTCTCTTCCCATGTATCGCTCCATTGTACTGTGGGCACTGGTTTCAGAGAATCTCTTTGCAGGCCAGAGCTCCAAAAGACCTATCTTTCGCTTTGAACCCTGACACTTACTGAGGATGTGAAACACGGGAAAAAAACCAGTGGCCCACAGTATCAGCAGGATGCAGATGTACAGTTCGATTAGTCAAAGTCCATGACCAGCGCATCAGTTAAAACTCACTTTTAAAAAGCCAGACTGTTTAGTTCATCTCCATCCACTAACTGGACATGCTAAAATAGGAATCTTGAGTACCCTGGGTGGGCACAGGAAGGAGAGTGTTGCAATAAATATATTTAGCAACAGGGACCAGTCAATGATTATATGGTGCTTATAGCTGTGGGCATATGAAAGAAGTGATAAAATGCATACAAAAGTACGGTCACTGAATATCTGTGATATTCCTGAAATTGTGGGTTTGCATTTTCATCTTTTGAGCCTGTGATCTTTTCTTTAATCACACAGTTATAATCTTTTTTAATCCAATACATTATTACAAAATATATTAATTGCATCAGGTATCTGTTCCCCCCCCCCCACACACACTATTTTTGGCACACAGTTGTGTCTCATTTGCTCATTGGATCACAGGAAGTTCTGCACTGACATGTGAAAGAACTTCTTCACAATTAGGGTGACAGCACTGAAACAGGCTGCCTGGGGTGGGTTTGGAGTCTCCTTCTCTGGAGATACTCAAGACCCATCTGGATGCCTACCTGTGTGACCTGCTCTAGGGAATATTTTTTGGCAAGGGGGTTGGACTCAATCTCTCAAGGTCCCTTCCAACCCCTACAATTCTGTGATTCTGTGATTTACCTGTATATTTAACAGAATAATTTAAATGACAGATTTCCTTAGCTCTTGACAAAGGATAAATGAAAAAAAAAAACTGTTCAGAACTGAGTATTTCAGAACTTTCATGGCTGTTGCCTGCAGTGCTAAAAAATACAGCTAAAAATGATGGTATATCTGTAACCAAACCCCCAAAATACATCAAGAAAAAACCCTGAACTGTTGCTCTAATTATTTGTCCCTGTCCAGAAATTTCTGCAAGTGGAAAACTGATAAGGACTATGGGTTTATACTCCAATTCTACAGACAACTTTTGCTGCTTTATGGCACTAGACAAAAATGTATTGAAGGTGAGCAATATGTTTGCTTTGGGTTTTATAATCAGTTAGCCACTGATGTACCCAACTGCCCTGTATTTAAGGATCATGTCCATCATTCAGATTTCAAAGACAGCTCAGGATGAGCTGCCAGCTAGAACATTCAGCACTGCTGTGATGAAGGGCATTTAGAAAAGTTTAATCCGAACCACATTGTTTTACATACTTTGTGGCTTCTTGTTTCAGTATGTCCCTTTCTGATCCACGCAGGCACGTGTTGAAGCAGACACAAAACAGACAGCATCTGAAAAATATCCCAAAGAACCACTCATGTCCTGAAACAATAGCAGCAGCAAATCTCAACTCTCAATACCCTCAGGCAAATGTGGAAGTAAGTGAAGAATCCCCTTACTTCCAAACTGTAACAAAATGAAACCCAACTGAAACATGGATTATCTACATGGATTGAACAAACTTGCTTAAATTGGGAAACTGTGTTTGTAGCATGAGATATGATAAGAAAAGTGATAGTACACCAAGTGAGTCTGTCCTCTACCAGTTTTAGGTAATTGCAAACATTTATGCCATGTTTGAAATAAAATCTATTTCCTGCTCCCCCCCCC
>VXBZ01000400.1:375609-404850 GCA_013399135.1 Heliornis fulica | reverse complement strand
TGTACAGTCAAGACAGCTAATACCTGGACTGTCCCTTTGTGATATATTGTCATTTTTACAAGTCCCACTGAATTATATTGTTTTACCCATAGGAGGGCATCAGTTTACAATGAGAACATTCAGTTATTTCAGTAATGCTGTTGCAGGAGACAATGCTGTTTAGCTCTCCAATCATAATGAATTTGGAGAGCTGGACTCTGGGATCTTTTTAAAACATTACTTATTTAAATCAAGCATATCTCATAAAGAATCCACAGAAAACACTAAATATTGGCTTTTTTGCTACTATTTTTATTTCTCAGATTGTAAGTCAGTCTTAGGCATGGGCTCTCCTAACTCTCAAAAGTTTTCAGGATCATTATAGCCGTAAGCTTACCTACACTTTGGAGATTTTTTCCCCATCCTTCTCTCCCTTTTCCTTCTTTTCTTTGTGGCTTTGTCTTGATGAATTTGTCACTTCACCCTGAATAATCATCAGTACTAGCGAAATAGTAGGTTTTCAGCAACATCATAAATGGAATCCTTCAGGCATCTTTTTTAGCTACAGTATTACAGAAACCAAAATTAAAAACTTTTCCAAAAAGGAAGATTACATGCACATGATTGAAATGAAAGTTCTTTAAGTATAAAACCAATGCCTAAATTTCATAACAAAGTGCAAACATAGCACAGAAACACAATTGGGACGATATGAACAGCTACAAAAGGGAAAACAGGCACACTCACACTGCACTGTTACATACTAAGTTTGTCCATCATGGTAAGGAGACAGACAGCTAAGGAAAAAAAATCAAATCTTTCTCCCTGTTCAACAGAGTAGTCCATATTCCTTAACTGGAGCTGATTTCATTAGCGTTCTCATAATAAACAGATTCCTATTTTGAGGTAATGGAGAACAGTATGAGCTTTAAGCAAATCCATCAGGTCTTACACATGCCTTTCTGCAGTATTAGTATGGAAGATAGTGAGAGCATGGAGGGGCAATTTTACAGAAACACCCCCACAGTTTAAACTTTAAAAAGTTTATTGATCAACAGCCAGTTTGAAATGTGAAATTTGAAATCAAAACCCCACAAAAGATGCAAAGTCTTTTCAGAAATTATTTGACCAATTTAAATCATTCAATAGATCAAGAAACAAGTGTTACTAATGAGGCTTAAACCCCACCCCCACCTCCCATTCAGCAGAGTTTTACAGTTATAAATATAACTTGTGCCAATAGACACAAGAAATTGTATCAGAGTTATTGAATGGATGAGTTAATTTCCTTAAAATGTAGGTAAACACAAAACAGTTTGAATAAAGGCCACTTCCCAGACAGTCCTGGGAAACTCTGAAAAACATCACTAAAAGCCTTCACTACTTTCAGTTGAAGATGCAAAAAAGCCCTTTATTACGCTTTGCATATTCAGTTTTAGTTACTCAAAATAATCTCCATCATTATTGGAGTCACTAGGTTGATTCCAAATTCTGATTAGCCAGATACAATTAGGTTAGGTAAAATTTTGAAGCCCTTCAGAGACCCTTCATAGTAGTTCATTTGTCTTTGCTCATGATTTTCTGTCAATTCCTACGTATGTGAGATTCTAGTGTCATTTATGGACAACGTATGAAGATAAAACCAAAACAGCTATGGCACCCACTCACCTTGAGCACTTCCTATTCCTGCAGGGCCACTTTACTGAGTACTGTGACTTTTTTTTTCATGAGCATGGGACTGCAAAAGCAGATGGTATGTCCATTTTGACAGCTATTCAGAAAAAACTCCAACAATTGTAATTCTCTTTCACTTTGCAGTAATTCTTTAGAAGAAACATGAAGAACAAGAATATGCTGGAAATGACAGGGACTCCAGGAATGTCCCTTAGATTTCAACAAGATACAGAGATGCTTACCGTGTATCAAGATGAAGTCCTGAAAAACTGCAAAGGCATATCTGCAACCCAGGAAGATTCAAGTAAAATAAACTATCTCAGAATCTGTGGTTTCATGTCCTTTACGCATCTGGGGGAAAACAAAAAACAAAACAAAACAAAACAGAACAAAATAAACCAAAACAAAACCAAAACCAAAACAAAAAACAAAACCAAAAAAAACCACAAAAAACCCAAAACTCAGACACTGCAAAACTAAGCTCTGTTAAGACTCACAAGTATTTGATAAGCATCTTCTCTGTCATATTTACCCAAACAGATCCCCATCAGAAGCTTCTGAAATAAAAATAACACAACAGAGAGACACCACAGCAGCTAAAGGCAATAGGAACCTATGGAAGCTTTCTGTGTCTAAACATCAGAATGTTAACTAATCATTGCTTCAAAACTCATGAACTCTGATATTCTCATGATTATTTGAGAATTTATTTTTCATATAAAAAAGAACATGCAAAGTCAATAACATCTAGACAGATCAATGGTAAAACTTTTTTTTTTTCTTAAATTGAGGGAAAAGGAAAAAATACCCTTAAAATTATAGCATGTGAAGGCTACTATATAGTCTTAAACATTAATATCAGGCCTTAGAATTTCTGTAGTGAAAAGCAATACTAAACTTTAAGGTACTCACTTGTTTAATAAAATGTTTATTGTAGCTTTTCTTCTGCCTAACCCAGAACAGCATGTTAGCCATGTTTGGTTTTCATTAGTGAGTGATTACTCTCAGTCCAATTCTCCACCCCCATATAACTTAAATGTTTTGTACAATAAAATTCTTACTATTTAAAAAAAAAAAAAAAACCAAAAACGCAAATACAATAGGGGTTGGGTACAAGCCTGACCTGCAGTAGCACAGCTTTATCAAAGTATTATCTTTATAATTTTATAGCTAGAGTTGCACTATCTGTTGAGTTAGATGTGTATTGTTTTACAGGCACGCCAGCCAAATTACATCCAAACTTTTATAAACATTTAACTTATTATCTATTTCTTTCAGCATTTTAACGTGTTTCACTTAGTCCTTACCATGTGGACTCCAACTGATCTGAGGCAATACATATGGCAGACATCCCACATAGATGTCTGCATTAAAAATGGCAGAAGATATTAGCACAAAATGTAAACCATCTTTAGTTTGTATATCTGATCTATTCTAAAGTTGCTCTACTAAAAGGGAGTTTGACTCTCAAGAGAATATCTGAGTAATTTTAAGGTTTTAGTGCCAGTCCAGAAAAATCAGTGTATCTATAAATTAGGAAGAATGACTCCCAGCAAACCGTTCCCTGTTAGAAAAATATCCAAATTAAGAAAAACTACCCAAAACAATAGGAGCTGAATGATGTGGACATGAAAATGAATATTAGTAATTTAGGAATCACAACCGCAAAGAGGTTGATCCTATTAATTCCTTTCAATTCAACTGAGAAGGGAGGTGCTCCACTTCTCTCTGGAGAGCAGCTGGCTTACTTATCTTTTATCCATTTCTGGAAACTACACTTTTGTTCTTTCTACAGTCTGTCTGTGGCCAGAGAAACTGCTGAATATCTGCAGTATATTTACTCAAGAGTCTCCATCCTATTATCTCTTTATGTAGATCAAACTCACCAGCAGTGTGAATTCAGACTTTCCCAGTTGAGTCCAAGTATTTCACACCACAGTGGCAGCTACCATTGCTACTGTATTTCAATCCACTTCAGCCTACAACTTTTATAAAAGGTACCAATTCAGTATTCACTTCTTGTTATAAGTCACAAACACTTAAGTAGATTTTCTGACCAACATTACAACTGGCAATTATTCAACAGTCCTATATGGTTTATCTCAAAATTTGGACAGAAGACTTTCACTGAATTAGACAGTTTAACTAACACCGAATCACTTAAATCTTAACAGTTATTGCATTTATGTCAAGACTGTAACAGTCACAACAGTTTTCAGCAAGCAGTGTTTTAATTTTAAGGCAATATTTCTGTCACTCAAAACTACTTAATCATTTTGTAGAATAGGGAATTTTATCTAATCATGCTGGAAGTTTCCTTTCTCCCTGTTCAAGTGGTGCAAAAGAAGGTAGCAGGTCTAATACTCCTAAAACACTATGGTGTGCTCAGTTGACAATCTATATCACAGTTCCCTGTGTCTTGCTCCAGTGGGAAAATAGTTAAACAATAACTTCTGCTTATGTCAAGTTCACATGTGTCATCAAATTACAGAACAAGGCAATTTTTGCAGGTTTAAGTTGTAAATATTATGGGGCTAAAAAAATTAAATTATGACCTGATACTAATTCTAGTGAAGATTATTGAAATTTCTGAGAAAAATTGTGATTGATTCTCCAACAGGCATGTTGAAATATACTGTTCAAAGTCATCAACTGAAATACTGTAGAATCTTCAAACTAATTTTCTCCAGAATTATCACAACTTCCCTAATTATCTTAACCATTGCTATTTGAACAGCTAGCATTCTTTGTGTTGCTATCACAGCTTTCAATAGTTGTTTCTTTATCACCTTCACTTTCCCAATGGCATGTTTCTGTGCTGCTTCTATCATAAAAATAAACCAGATCATTCAATGCTGCACTGCATTTTATATTAAAAATAAGTAAGCAGGATAATTAATTTTACATATTTTCAATTAAATAATACTGATTAATCTTTCTAGCAAACAAAGAAAGTCCTGCAATAATTGTATGCAGACTGCAGAGTTAAAACTATGAAGTCAGCTTGTATCCTGAAAAGCACAGTGATCACTTTGCACTTGGAATCAGCTCAACACAGCTCCAAAACCAGCACAGCTGGTCACCAGAAAAATCACCCATTTATGGGAGAATGCTCAGATTAATTAAGCCACTGTTTAAGCTTCTTTTTTGTTCCTGTAGCTGCTGAGTGGCAAGAGAATGGAAAATTCCCCTGCACTAGGTATGCTAATATCTGAGTTGATACAGGACTGGGAAATCTTGATCAAAGTGGTGTATGCTAAAGTATGCTAAAGTAAAGGAGAGAAGAAAATCTATGTCTAAAACATGATTGTGAGCATCCAAAGATGGATTAAACTGATCTTTGTAATTCTTTCCTTCTATTATGGAATTGAGAGGGACTTCTTAAGGTTGGCATTCTTCAGTTTAACACCTATTTCATGACAAACATGACATATTTTAGCGCGACTGCTTCAACCATAGGTAACATCCCACAGCACCATCAGATATCTTTTTGTGAATCCATCTGGGGTAGATTAACAACTGGTTTCCTTTACTAACTTTTTACACATCCTCTACAGGACATTTCCTGCCCAGGTGCTAAGAGTTTTCTTAAGTGTTCCAGTTCCATGCAGGGAGAGCCAGATTAGTTTTAGCTCTTTATTGATGTTTTGGACTAAGCTAGTTGCTATTATATTGAGACAGATGATGAGAGCTCACCTAGACCATTTTGCTAAGTTCAGAAGATTGTAAATTTAGGATGCAGTAAATCCAGATGTAATTAAAGTATTTTCTCAATTACTGTCAGGTTCCCACTGGTGCAGGGACCATCAATGTTAGCTTTGAAAGACAAGAATGGCTCTACAATAAATATTATAGTTGCAATTCTCAAACTTACCCATCAACACCTTTTCTTCAAGGAGTGGAAAAAAACCTGATTGGCCTCGGTATTTTCTAGTTCAGAGATTAGAACTGCAACCTGGCAACATAAGAGATAAAAACCATGTAAAAAATTACAAACTACACAAAAATAACCCCACAAACCCCGTAAATAAGCCTGTATTTACGGTTCATGAAATTGCAATTATATCAATTAAAAACTTTACACATACACATATCAGAAATTAATATTCATAACCTGAAGATCTCAAGCTTACCCTTACAGCCTCTACTGTTGGGTAGTATCAGAATTTTGGGAAAGTGTCTGCAATGCAAAAAAAAAGCTTAAAGATGACAAACTACATTTAAGAGCAATAAGATCATAAAGAACTTAAAGACCACAACTGATATAATCTCTGTATAATAAATAAGAATAAAACCCAGAAAATTCAGATACCAGGTTGTACTTGAAAGAAAGACCAAAATTCTAAGGCATTAATATTAAAGCTTTAATATTATTTTGCACACCGCACGCACTATAAAGTGAGCAAAGTCAATTGAATTAAAAAAATTCACACAAAGAATAATATGGAGGTGAAAAATGCCCTAATCAAATCCATCAAGACTTAGGCAGTTTTTCTCAGTATTTTATGAAATTCACCATGTGCAAAGTGCTTGGTATTCTGGGTTTTGCCATCCTGTTTCCTCTTTCCAACCTTCCTTCTCTATTACATTTTCTATAAAAAACAATCAAATGAGTTAAAATGAAGGTTCCCTTCCCCACCCTACTCCCATGGTGCACACAGAAGCTTGTGGCAACTCATGGACAGGGAACCAGGAGAAATCAGCTGAGGTCAGCTGGAGACAAGTGAGACAGAGTTTAATACTAAAGCATCTTCATCGTCATGATCTGACATTTCTCACAGTATCTCATCATTATTTTGCTTTTCAAGAGTATTCAGCTCAATTTAAGCATTAAGTTCGTTACTGTTTTCTTAATAATTCTAGATTCTTTTACATCTGAATTAAAAAGTTGAATAATTATTAATTACAATAATAGCATTTGCAGAGTATTTTATATGTTCAGAGTAACTCCTAAACTTTTATTCATTAGTGGTAATCACTGATAAAGTATTTTGTATATAGTTTAAAATATTTTCTATTTAATGATTATATCAAAAGGCTCCTTTAAAAGATTTACTTACAAGAGTTTATAAGATATTATTATTACACCTGAAAAAAAATCTCTTACTGTAAGAAAGCAATGGGTTTGAGGTAGGATCATCCACTAGTAAGAACTTAAAATGCTATCTGTCTAAACATCTTGTCTATACACTCATCTGATTTTAAATGCAATCATCCTGTTGACACATAGGACAAAAAGCTCAATTAATGTGTTCATCAACAATTACGATTTTATTTTAAAAATCACTCTTAAGCTACAAATACAAATTACAGTCAAATTACTGCCCATGACTTAGACTCGGTGATACTAATTTTACCAGCTTTGTCCTGTAAGATTCAGTTGAAAAAAAAAATGTTTATAAAAGTAGTCATCAAAAAAATCTAGCAGTAAGGGAAAAAGTGAAGAAAATAATTTTTATACAAGAAACCTCAAAGAGTCAATGCAGACCAGGCTGCATCTACAGAAACATCAGTTGCACTTCCAATGCAACAGTGAGCTATACAGATCATGCACAGAACACACAGACAACATTAGGAGTTGGAAGAGACCTCGAAAGAACATCTAGTCCAACATCCCTGCCTGAGCAGGATCACCTAGATTCACACAGGAATGTGTCCAGATTGGTCTTGAATGTCTCCAGAGAAGGAGACTCCACAACCTTTCCGGGCAGCCTGTCCTGGGGCTCTATCACCCTCACAGGGAAATAGTTTTTCCTTACATTCACATGGAACTTCCTATGCTTCAGCTTGCACCCATTGCCCCTTGTCCTATCACTGGCCATCCCTGAGAAGAGCCTGGATCCATCCTCCTGACATATTTATAGACATTAATGAGGTCACCCCTCAGTCTCCTCTTCTCCAAGCTAAAGAGACCCATCTCCCTCAGCCTTTCCCCATAAGGAAGATGTTCCACTCCCTTAATCATCTTAGTGGCCCTGTGCTGGACTCTTTCAAGGAGTTCTATGTCCTTCTGGAACTGAGGGGCCCAGAACTTGACACAATACTCCAGGTGAGGTCTCACCAGGGCGGTGTAGAGGGGGAGAAGGACCTCTCTTGACTTAATAACCACCCCCTTCTAATACACCCCAGGATGCCATTGGCCTCCTTGGCCATGAGGGCACACTGCTGGCTCATGGTCATCCTGCTGTTCACCAGGACCCCCAGGTCCCTCTCACCTGCACTTCTCTCCAACAGGCCAGTCCCCAACCTATACTGGTACCTGGGGTTCTTCTTCACCAGCTGCAATACCCTGCACTTGCTCTTGTTAAATCTCATTGAGTTTCTCCCTGACCAGCTCTCTAGCCTAAGTCTTGGTGAATGGCAGCACAACCTCCTGGTGTGTCAGCCATCACTCCCAGCTTTGTGTTATCAGCAAACTTGCTGACTGTGCACTCTATATTAATGTAGAGAATTGACATCTTTACTTTAGATGAAAATACCCCTGCACGTTCACATGTAACTTGTTTTTTAATCATACAACTCATTTTCAAAACATGTAAAAATATATTGACAAATTCAGAAGATAAGGCTAAATTGAAAATAGATCACAAGAAACTAAATGTGTGCTTATATAGCTACATATGTTGTTTCAGACTTTTAGGACTGCTTGAATTGACTGCAAACTTGGGAAAATTTCCCATTTATTTCTTTTTAATAATTAAATATGTTATAGAGTTTTGTCTTTAGTAGAATGTATACAGCCAAATTCCCTTCTTTGAAATTGGCTGTTCTCAATGGAAAGTCATACGCTAAATTCTGCTGTTTTCCCAGGTAGTTTGTTTTCAAGAAAGTATGACCCCTTGTTCCTTGGAAATTTGAGTGAAAAGGAGCATTAGCTGTCAATTTTTAATGATAGCAATTTCTCAAAGAATTCACTGATTATTTTGGGGACAAATGTTTCATGCAAGACAGAGGTTAAGGTAAGAAAAAAAGAAAGCAAAGTCAAGACATTGAGTCAGTAATATGTATTTTATGTCTACCCATCTGGGAAGGCAATAGGAAAGAAAGAAGTAAAATGTGTGATTTTGTACAAGCCTGCATGTATGTGTAGAGGTCCATACAAACAAAGGCAGGCATACATGAATGAATACAACCAGAAGGTGTGTATGCTCAGAAGAGAGTATGCATGAATAAGATTGGATGGAATTAGAATACGAGTGAGAAACCTGGTGCATTTTCCTTAAGACATAACCAAGCCATTGTTCCTCAGTTGAAACTCCTCAAAAAACATAGGTAACTTTAAATACAAATTATTGCTGTATTTTCTTGCATCATCTGGGGAAGAATGATGGATGGACTGGTATTTTTATCTCCTTTGGATGAAACATGCCATATTGCAATAAATTTTCCAGTAATGGAAAAAAAATCCCAAACATATAAATAAGACAAATATAAAAATTTGTATCATTATTCACCAAACTGATCTCTAATAAGGTTTTACAGCCACAGAAAAAAAATTGTGATAAGCTATTTGTGATAATCCTATGTTAAACATTAATTCTCTACAGAAAACCAGTTCTTTTTTTTAAATGAACATTCATGAAATAAAGGAAAGAATAGTTCTAGACATATGATGCATTAATAACTCACTCCTGAAGCTGAAAATTCCTCATTCAGAAAGTATCAGAAAGGAACAGCCATTTAGCTTAGCCATTTTTACTTTTCTGCTTTCCAGAAAAAGAAATTTTATCTTACATTTTAACAAGCCTTCTATTATCCTTGCTTTTGAAGGAGTATGATGAATAAAGAATTTTTTCTTTGCAATTAATTTCAAGGCAACCTGATCAAAATTGGGTTCACCGACAAAAAATATGGTTTTACAGTGTCTCCACATTTTAGACCATGTTTATCTTTAAGTCATGTCCAGCAGACAAAACCACCCACCTCAAACCTTCTTTTCTCTGGCTTCCCAAGATTCTGGTTTTCTCCCCTCTGTATGTGTTCACCCTCGGCAATGGCGGATCATGCTGACTGCAGCTGCCTGACCTGTGCCACTAGCCTTTCCCGGACATCTCCCATGTATTAGACAGGCTAAGATAGAAAATAAACAGTTCTGGTACATCCTGCTAACCTGCAGTTCAAGACTGTGGTCATGAACAGGTGAATGGAGAAGCCATGGAGGTTGGTATGGCAAGAGTTCTTGCTGAACAGCCACCTCCTGTTGACAGACCTCCCACTGACCAACCACTGAAAGAGCTGTATACTACCTAAATTGTTTATGGGATTTAACACCTGTTCATAAACCTTCCTGATAATATTTATATAGCACTTAGCAATTAGAAGTACATAGATTGGTGAAATCAGACATGGTTTTCAACAGGTATTTTAGAGATTTGTTTTGCAGGAGAGACACCACTGCTTACCACTTGTGGTCCAAATTCTGACCTACCTTATTACTAAAAATCAATGATTTTCCACACAGAGGAAGCAAAACACATTCTCCTCTGAAATGATAATATTTCAATTAAAATGAAGTATTTTTCAGCTTTTGATGAACAAGGCTAGTGAGCTTCCAGACTGTACCATGGCAAAAAGAGGTTGCATAGTGTCCTCACTCCATAAGTGTATACTACTTCTAAATGGCACACACAGCCAATTGAATCCCCATTTGTGTCCAGAAGCGGTATTGCCTGAGAAGTTATCAGTCTCTTTCAGTACCCCATGCTGCCCCATGCTGAGCTGGAAGCTGCTGCTGCTGCTTTTGTCTCCTCTCCACCTGTGAGAAAGCAGGAGGCCTGGAGGCATGCCTTCTCCTGGTACATGTTTAATGACTTTCTTTAAGGTGGTACCTGAGCAAACTGAAGCTTGTGAAACCTTGAGCGGTGCAAGGTAGTGGGGCTCGTGAATGGAAAGGCAGTAGTCATTATGTGTGACAACTTTTGTGAACTACACATGGAAAGGCATATGAATGGAAAGGCAGCAGTCATTGCATGTTACAACTTTTGTGAATTGCACAGTGTTTCACATTACACTACAGGTAAACACTTAGTCCAGAACATACTTGCCTAGAACAAGTATTCTTTTCAAGATAACCAACCCAGAAAGCCATACATATGTAATCAGCAATGCTAGCTCTCTAGTCTTAAAGGATACATAAATTCCTTGACGGAGTAAACAATTTAAAAATTCGGCAAAAATACAGAGGTAATAGAATAACCACTTAACACCACAATGTGTTAGCTTTGTATACACAGTAGAGTCAAATCTTCCTGCACCAGAGGTCAATAATAAAGAATAGCTTCTTTTTATTCTACTTTTCTACTACTAATATTCCTACTTTTTAATTAATGATGCGTGTACCTATACAGATTTATGTGACTTGCTCTCCTTGCAGAAAGAAAAGGCTTCCCTGTAAGATGTGGCAGAAAAGAAAAAATCATATTTCTAATTAGTGCAGTAACAGAAAAAATCTAGATCTACAATCCTGAAGTCTTTAGCATTATCCTAAATTCAGATTAGCACAAATAAGTTGCCAGTCTGGCAACTTAAGACAAGTCTAGAAATACAAGCTATAAACACAAATTATATTTTTTAAAAGAGTCATGGACCAAGAAGGTGAAAAATACCAAACTCTCAGATTATCTGAAGCAAGAAGACACATAATTCAGTTGATATTTAGAACAGAAATCAGGGGAAAAGACACCATATACAACTGCATTATGAGCATAGGCAAACACTGTAATAGACTGCTCAGTGAGGATGTTAAATCTCCATCCTTGGAGATACTTGTTTCTTCAATGGATGAAGCCCTGTGCAACATAAGCTGGCCCTGCTCTGAGTAGGACATTGGACCAGTTGAGTTCCAAAAGTCTCTCGTGGCATGTATCATTTCACAATTCATGCACCTCTTTTCAAGAATACAGAAGTCAGAGTCAGCAGGTGCTATGTGTACAAGTTCAGTGCAGATATTTTAGAAATTATGTCTCAATACACTAGCCATGCTGAAATTGCCTTTACACTGCTTCTCCCAAGGAGGAGCAGAATCTTGTCACAGAGCATTATTCCAATGCACTGCAAAAAAATGGACAAGATTAGAAGAGCAAAAAAAGCAAAAGAACTGGTTTGTTTTGGCACATCTGTACCTTTCTCTTGGGTTTGTAAGAACTTTAGCTTCAGTGCTTAAGGTTTTCAAAGCTGTGATGACACTATAGGGCAGATGTCTGCACACATTAATGGCCTTGATAAAGTTTCTGCTTAGGTTAGGGCACAGAATCAGCCCTGGAGAAACATCTTCACTTCTTTTTTCAATTATTGTTTGTAATTATAATGAACTACATATTCTATCCAAAACAAAAACATGTTACGTGTATTTATCCCCACTTATCTGCAGTAATAATAAAAATAAAATTAAATGACAGGCCACAGAACCCAAAGCTGTTGAGCTCCTATAATGAAGCTTACACAATGTTACTACTTATTTTTAATTTGAGCTAAATAACAATGGTACCAAGTGAACCACAGGTTAAAGAGTTCATCTATGTATTTCCAGTCTTTAAAATTTAATTGGGTGACAAACGATTGCATTATCAAGATGTAATTGCTTAAAAAAACATGTAATACATCATTTGCAAAACCAAAGACATCCTCTTACCATGGCACTGCTTGAATGATTCAACAGCCACTTCTGAAAAGTGAATACAAAGGAGCTGTTTCACATGTTGTTTCACGTGATGCAAATTTTGTTCCTCAGCTCTTTAACATGAAGTTCTGTGGTGATCTTTTAAAAGTTCCACTTCAAAGATGCAGTACTGAATTGCTCAACCTCATGTTTACTTTGATTTCCCCGATAAAGTGTCAAGCATTTTAAAGCAAGTATGATTTGAAAAGTTAGCAATTGTTAAATAATTTACCTTTTTGCCCCAAAAAACATTTTTTTTCTGATTTCTCTCAAAACAGAATGAGTAACTTTAAAAAGTGTTAATTCATTATTCATCGTATGGTATTGCTAAATTCCTGAGACAGTGAAAATTTTCAGGTATTTCAATGCAAATCCACACAAATATGCAAACTGAAACTTTGGTATAGTTTCATCTACCTCATGAGTATTCACAGTTATGGAATTTAAAATTTCTAAATATGAAACTATTTTCATAAAGGGAGTATATAGTTAAGTTCTAGAGTAAGCTGTTACCTACCTTCTTGATCTCTGTCTTTTTTAAACAATTTTACCTAAAAAAACCCAAACACACTGAAACAACGAATCAACTTTGTAATTTTTTTTTTTACTGTAGACTACCACATTTTGTCCAAATAAACATGCAACTTCAAATCCAAGCTTTATTAAAAAAAAAAACCACAAAAAACCCACTTTGTTTTTACAGTTATCAGTTTCAGTTACTGATGCATATAATTCACATTGACTTGACATCCAACTCAAAAAAAGGAAAAAAACCCAAACAACCCAACAAAAAAAACCAAAAGAAACGAATCGGGGCTTTCCCAGAGTTGTTGGTTTTTTTGTTGTTTTGTTTTGTTTTTTGATAAACTCTTGAGTTGGGCTTCTTCCTGGGGTCTTCATCTCTATTAAAAGTGGTTTATACAGCAAAGCACGATGCATGTGCTCACATTTTACCCAATTATGTAAACAACTGCAGTATGTTTTTATATCCTTTTGAGATCACTGAAACTTTAATGCATGCTGAAATTAATTTCTCTGTGGATTCCTTAGTAAGCAAACCACATGAATGCTGCTATCATGCTCTTTAGCATTTATGAGGTGCTAGAATTTGTAATTACTGTTTCCGATGGCCTTGATTTTCTACTTTTAGCAAATCTTCATCAGTACAGACTGATTGTGTAGTACTAGCAGATCATCATAACAGAGCAATATAGAACAAACGTTGAAAGGTTTTCAAAATGAGCCTAGTGTATTAGCTTTGTCATTAGAGAAACAAAAATAGAAGTTTTTGTGTTATAACTTCCACATATCATATTCTAGATCCATTTGAACATCTTATTTCCTGTATCTTCCTAATAAATGTGCAAGCCTACAACAGTTATTTCACACCTTGCGTAAGACAGGTAGTGTGGCCCATCCCTTGTATTACAACAGTTTAAACTTACCTGGGAGAGAACAGACAATATACAGACCTTTCTGGTTCACTGAGCTTTGGTGAGCCTTCAAGGGGAGCAATTGGGAACATGATAGTTCTGGAACAGAGTGATTCTGTGGGTCATGCAGTCCCTTTTCCACTGTCCAGGAGATCCCAAGGCAGTTAACTATGAAGTGTTGTTTGACATTTTATGACTGTAAAATGGTGAAGTTCTTCAGCAGGAGAAACAACAGCACTGTCTAGAGTTGTACAGCAGAAACACACATAGAAATTCCTCTGAATTAAAAAGGTTTTCTTGCACTTTCACAACTACCTAACTTAAAAAAGCCTTCAGTAGCTACAAAGGTCACCTTATTCCTTCATCTGTAACATTATGTAACTGCATAAAATCTAAATATAAAATTTGAATGTAAAACTTTGAACAAATATTTATGAAAAAAAAGCTTAAAATCTGACACATCACAGAAATCATGCCAAGTGCAGGAAGTACATACTTAACCTATTTTGCCCTTCAGAATGTGCACTTTTTATTATAATTCTAATCTGGTCTACTGGGTGGATTGCTCCTCTTTTATCCACTAGGCCTGATCAAATCAGTGCAATAGAAGAACTGCTGATGCATGAAATGATAGGTCAATGTAACCTTGTAATGGAGTAGTATTCCTGCAAATCACAGTAAACAAATAAAACAATTCATTTTATATGCCCTAGGTATTAGGCATAAATTAACAAAACCTAAAGCAGGAACATTTTAACTTGAAATATATTATTATTGCTGAAGACTACTGTATGAAAAACTCATTTAAATAGCTTCTTAACACAATGTGTGTGTGGGGGGGGAATGTTTACAAATAAAGGGTAATGTAGCAGCCACTACCAAATCCCCTTTGTCTGCCACCAGACTTTCCCAGGTCAGAATAACTGATTTCTCCTGATGGCCTTCATATAATGAAGGCTTTCTAAAAGCTTTTGGCATCAAGATGTGTCTCTTTTCTTGCCTTGTCTATTATAGATGTCTCCTCAGTTCATCTAAACAGCAGGCACACTACATTTAGCACAACTTTTTAATGTAAAAATACTTTTTCCATTTTGTGATTTGTATTTTTATTTTTCAGTAGTTTACCACAAGAAAATTAACATTACAATGTTAGTTTCCATGTACTTTAAAAGAGATTTGTCTTTGAGATGGTTCATGATCATATAAGAAAATACTTTGTAAGACAAGTGTAATTTCCACCCCATCAGTCACATCCTAAGACAAAATCCTTCAAATGTATTGTAAATATTAATGTCTGATTGTTTTTTAACAGCATTAGAAGTTCTATAAGGTTCTCTACTGCACATTGATGCAAAATCTTTGTTCAGATGTTTTAGAACAAGCTATATACTTGTTTGTGAGTATATACACACATTTCTACATTATAGGGTGGGCAAATAACTCACAGGAGCTTATAAGGCTGGTGTTACATAATTTGGAAGTATATTCTCACACTGTTTATGTAGCAACACTAAAATGCAATTTAAATAAAATTGAAATGGTGTTTCTAACTGGAGACTAATCTTGAATGGTTTGCCATATGTGATAACTGTAGAGAGGGCAACTTATATGTAGTAGTGAACAGCTAACATACACCTAACTTCTGAGGGGTTTTGTTGTTTGGTTTTCATTTCCTGAGGTATTTATATGGATACTTAACTAAAAATTGTTTAATTTTTTGAATAAACACACAGAAACATTTTAAACTTTAGTGATCAGTGAATAGAAAAATCTTACACTATTATTTTAATTTAGACAATAAATGTTTATGTGCATGTTATACATAATGGCATAGTTTAACATGAAAAAAAAACCTGCAAAATTATGTCTGAAATATAGCGTTTATAGTTATATATTTAACCTGGGAAATAGCTGTTGAAAAGATTTCATTTTGCATCTGGAACATGAGAGCCAACACACATGTGTTCTCACAACAGATCTCTCAAGTAAGGTACTCTTGTCAGAGTGATTTTTCGGAAAAGTGGACATGTCAACTACATGTTCTAGACAGTAAAACCAAGAAAATATGCTACAATGCAAGTATTAGTTTTAATAATGACCACATGAAAGACAAGACACAAATATTAGTAATATTTCTTAAAAAACTGAACAGATTTTTTTTTTAAATTAGATACTAAAATATGCTACTCATGCTCTTGTAATGAGCTTAATAATAATCACACTTTACAATGTTTCAAGATAAGAATTGAACATTAGAAACTCTTTACTTAAAAAAAACCCCAACACATTATCTGTACAGCTTGTAAGAAAGTACTTCTGGACTGACCGCTTCTGGCATTCCAAAAACCTAAAATTAAAATTGTAAGAAATATCTTTTTAAACAAATTTGGTGACTATATCCACTGTAAAATGTAGTAATCTGAAGTCTTCTATAAACAGAACCAGCTGGTTTTCTTTTGATCTTATGCTGTGAAGGCCTATGACACAGTAGCCATATGCAAAAAAGAAAGAATGTTCATCAAAAAAATCTGTAACTGTGTCAAAAGTAACGCTATCTATTTTTTGGCTAGTCTTAAGGATGCATCCATTTTCCTAAAGAATACAGATTAGAAGCTGAGAAGGTCAATAACAAAAAGTAGCATTTTTAAACATGCAGTAACTGTATATCCCTGAAGCTACAGACCAATGTCACTCTGCTCTTCTTGTGATCACTGGCAGTTATAAACATTTTCCCCTTGCCACTACCTCACTTTGAAGCAGGCAAAGTAAGTTATATTTTGTTGCTGAGTTTTGGCCTCGCCTCACAGAAGGCACACAGCTGTCAGGGAAGCACGATGTTTTATGTTCAAATTCCACTGAAGGGCCAGACCCTGTTCCCTTAAAAGTCAGAGAAAGTTTTTCCTTTGACTTAATTAGGAGCAGAAAAAGGTCTTGAGTAGGAAGTTTCTTCAGTAGTGTGTGTATTACAATGGGTAAAGCAAAAGGCAGAAAACAGTGCACCTCTACACCAAGGAAGTGTCCAAAATTAAGATGTCTCATAAACAACTCAAAAGTGGTCCTACTTCCTCTTCTGACAACAGATGGGAAAGGTCACTGAAATAACCATGGCAGGACAGCATGATCAGCACATTTCTATATGGGTACCCATACTCAAGTTGCCCCATATACTACAAGGCCTATCTACCTCTGACACACACTGACTGCATTGTAACACACAGTTGACTGCTTCCTCTACATCCAAGCCCTGAGGATGAGCAGCAACAACACACAACTGCTACTCTTACCGTTGCCATGCCCATCTGCTGTTACTTTTTGTACCCTGAGAATCCCCAGGCAGGCTGACTCATACCAGTTGATTCAGGCTCAAAGACACATTGCCGGGGCTGATTAAAGAGTAGGAACAAACAGCTCAGGCACACAGAAGGAAGGAATCACAGAATGGTCTGACTTAGACAGGACCCCATGGATCATCAAGTTCCAACCACCCTGCCAAAGATGGGGCCATCAACCTCCAGGCCTGGATCTAGACAAGGTTGTCCAGGGCCCCATCCAACCTGGCCTTGAACACCTCCAAGGTTGGGGCAACCACCACCTCTCTGGGCAGCCTATTCCAGCACCTCACAACTCTCCATAAAGAATTTTCTTTCCATAAAGAAAGGAAGGGAAAGAGGGCAGGCCTAGATAGAACAGACTCAAATGTTGGACCATGTCTCTCGCAACAAAATTTGCCACCCAAAGAATATAGGAAACTCACCAGATCTTGTATATTGTCTTAGAAATGTATAAGTAAGACCATAAAAATGTGTTAAGAAATTTATCCTGTGAGAAATAAAGTACCATAAGGGTGATCACCTTTCAGACGTTAGTATAACAATTTTAATCTTTTTGTATGATTCAATACAGAGACAAGATAAAAGTCAGGACTCTCTGCTTGTAAAATCAGACATTTGATTCTTTAAATCAAGTCAGATTTCATGTTATGCAGGCATATAAAAAGATTTGGAAAGCAGAAGACCCGTATATTTGAACTCTCTCCTTTAACACCAAAGTTTTCTACTAATGGGTGAAAAGCTTTGCTAGACTTCATGCAGCACACTTGGGCCTGTTGTGACATTTTACAGCCCGGGACAACTCCTGAAGAACTCGGCACTGAATGGAAATGCTGACGTGTATCTGACCTTCAGAAACAACAGAAACAACAAAAACAACACCCAAGCTCACACCATTGCAGTGGAATCTGAACAAGCCATGGTACAGAAACAAAAGCTAGGAGTCTCGTTACCAAGTGACTTTGTATGGAAAATCGTAGAGGGACTTGGACTTACTGTTCTGTGAAATGTGTTTAAATTTGCCGCAGAAGGTTCTGAAACAGGTTCAGACCTGACGGGCAATGCCCGTCAGGTTTGTTTTCCGAAGCCCTCGCAGCTATCGTCCGTCATAGAGCAGAACGACGCTCACTGGCAGGGCAAGCCGCGTGAGGGAAAGGCGCTTCTCGCGCTCCAGCGCGATCGCCCTCACACCGACCCACGGCGGGCGAATTACGCCACCAAGGGCCGGGGAAACAGCCGGGCGAGCGAAACCTCGGGTGCACGCCTCTCACCTGGCGGTAGGGCGCGGCTGTGCCAAGGAAACCGGGCCCTGGAGAAAGGCGAGCTGGTCTGGTACAGGACTCGGCGCACGGAGAGCCGGGGACTATGCTCGCAGCCGTCAACTGCCGCCGTCCCGCCGGGGATGGAGATCTGCTGCGGGGGCGCAGCTGCCGCCGCCCTGCGCGGGGAGTAGGCTGGGGCGTGCCGGGGTCTGTACCTGGCGGCTGCCCCGGGCGGGAAGGGCCGGGCTGGGGCCAGAGGAGAGGTTCCGGCTGTGCGCCCGACGAATGCGGTACGGCTCCGTGCGGTTGGGAATGAACTGGAAAGTGGGAAAAGACGCCACTCTGCAAGATTCGCGGTGTTAAGGGGCATCCAGAGAAAACTGAAATGGATATAAAGTCATTGTGCTCTCTTTTCAGAGAGGATATAATCTAGCTGTACAAATAACTATCAGAAGTTGTTGTGGACTCTCAAAGTGTAAATCCAGTCATAAAGGGAAAAGAAAAATCTGTGATGGATCGGCCTATCTGCAACTATTAAACACAACAAATGAAATGTGATTCCAGCTCAGGAAGTTTCTGAAGCACTGTTCCCCAGAAGCTGAGAGGCCATGCCAAGGGGAATATCTGCTTTATATATGCCTTGGTTTTAATCCACTTTCCTTAAGCATCTGCTGCTGGAAAACAGGCTCCTAGGTTAAACAGACCTTTGGTCTGGCTCATGATAGTTACGCATCACCATTATGTTTACCATTTCCCCTGAGAAAACCATTTCAAGATCTCTGTTCCTGCTCGCCAAAGGAAGCTGTGTGTTGCAGGGACTTTTCCTGCATTCTGTGCCTCTCTAATGATTATCTGGTTGGCTCCCGGGGCACGTGCAGATCTGTAGCTTCCTTAAGGTCTTCCACACACACGGGTCCCCAAAGGCACTGACAATATTTTAAACAGATGTAGCTGTGATACTGTTAGGCCTTTCCCAAGAGCATTATGGTGCAGTGAGTAAACCAGTTTTTCTCTCAGAGGTATGAATCGGAGCCCTTCTGAGAAGTTAGAAAAAGCTGCATCTTGGTGGAGAGGTGTTAATAAAAACCTAATCACTGAGGCCTGAGAGCTGCCCTGTTGCCACAGACTACAAAAACTTAAGGGGCATTGGCTAAAATCCCACCTATACCTGAGCAGATCTTTAGGGCTGACCCAGTAATTTTTTTATATATTTATGTAAGTTTGATATAAGCAAAATGTGAGAAAAGTGTGACTTTACACACAGAAATATTAGAATTTATTTGTAGAATTCAGATTGTAAAATTCTTTGTACTAATCATCATTAAAACATTTCTAAATGCATCTCACACTAGCAGGTGTAGTGATATATTCAGATTACTTGGTTAGGATTAATAGAAGATTGACTTTCTGATCAGCAATTAAAAATATTGCACCTTTCTAAAAACAAGTATTCCTTTTTGTCAGTCAAGCTGCTGAAGACAAATCTTTACATTTTAGAAATTCTAATTTTGCTACTGGATTGTAACTGTGCATAAGAAACATTTATATGTGGGAAAAGGAGAACAGAAATTCAGATTGGCCACTTAGTTTGCCTCTGACTGATGTAAGACTTGGCTTAACCAAAAAGAGGGACATTTTCTGAAGGAAAAAAAAATATCAGATGAGACATTTTTATGCTTTTGATTTACTTTTTTGAATAAATGATGATAGATAAAAGTGGTATCACTATAAAAAAGTGCTGTGGAATCAGCAGCAAGTCAAGAGGCTTGGTTGCTTTGATTAAGGTTTTTCATGTGGCATTGAGATGGTAGAAACTCAGTCATTTCTGCAGCAGGATTTTGTGAGAAACTGCTCTTACTGCTTTTGAGATCAAGAGCAATACATTCAGGACATGTTAAGGATGGTATATTACATAGTCGATTGGTTTTAAAGGGGTGATGCATGCCTGTAATTGGAAGTAATCTTGGTTGGATCATTTATCTTATTCTGTTTCATAAAATGAGCTTTGTTGTGTGCTCTGCTTTCTTCTTATCCCTTTTAAATAGGAAGAAATTATCTAAACCAAGATAACAAATAACTAACATATAATTGGCATAGGCTCCACAGGTAAAGGCTCTGCTGTGATTTAACAGTCTGGCCATGGGAGTGCAATGAGGACTGCAGCACCCGGAGACTATTGCTCCTCAGAAGGACTTGTGCAGAGAGGAACAACTCCATACCCAGAGGCAATGGATAACTGCAGCAGTTCCCTCTAAGGGTAAAGCTCTTGTCACCAGAGAACCCAGTCAGCTCAGGGAAAACAGAGCCACATCCCAGAGCATCTGCCCTGCTTCACGATGGCTCATGTCCCTGCAGTGCACACAAGTACTGCAGCTGTGTCTGGGCTTTGTGCAGAGAAGGCAAAATCCACTTGTCCATACCCCTATGCTGTCTTGCAGATCTTTACAAAAACCACGGGGAATCTAAGCCTACATCATCATTCTAATTCTTTTTACCACCATCTAACTTTTTCATCTTTGATAGTGTGTGTATCTTAATTAGGAGCTGGTTCTCAAGTGTATTGAAAAGCAACCGAACAAACCAAATAATTATATAAGTCTAATATATCATTCTGAGCATTCAAACTATCTAATTGCTGTAGCTTATTAAAAACAGGCCTAAATGAACTTACTCTCCTTTCCCTGTCTTCAACATGCTCGGTAAGTTGCAGAGGTTCTATCTTCTAGATCAGGATCCAGATCTGAGTATTAGAGCTGATACCTGACATCTATTTTAAATTTAGTATGAGATGAATAAATATTTATAATAAAATGACAAATGATGTTCTAATATACTTAGGCACTTTGTAAAGAATTATTGTATGTAACATACTCTTCTGCTTTACTGGCATTTAATATTGAGTAGTTCTTAGTTGATTAAAACTGTGGTTCTGATGAGGAAAAATAACTGAATGCTAAAACTAGAAGGTAATTGCAACATTTGTGTCTCAGTGATTTTAGTACTCTGTACTGTATTTAGCTTAGAAAACTTTCCTCTTCATGTGTACCCAGGTATTTAAAAATAGCATACTTGTGAACAATGATTTGGTTTATTGGGGATGGGGAGAGAGCAAACCCAATAAAGGCAATGCAATAGCTGCATGCTGAAACACCCTACAGAGAACTTTGGGGCTGTAACACGAACTGGTATGAGAGAATGAGATAGAGGATTCTAAAAGTTCTTGACTCTCCCCTCTGCATTCAGGAGGTAGAGAAGGGAACTGTGACTCTTTTTTGTAGCACTGATATTTGTGAGTATAAGCAAATGCACCCCATGAAAATGAAGTTTCCTAGCTGCTTTGTCTTCCGCCTCAAGCTCCTGAGTGGTAGAAGAGCAATGATCTTCAGGTCCATGAACTTCTTTTTTTACCCTTGTAGGAAACCACTTTTAAAAAGCCTTCCTCCAATGAGAAGAAAACACTTCCCTGTAGACTGCTGGGATGTACTGAGCATGTTTAGTGTCATTATCTGTATATTCAGTATTCCACTGGAGTAACAGAGTTACAATTTCAGTGTTTACACATTAATTGAGCTGCTCTGGCCAGTTTTAGTGTTAGAGAGTACCTACTTCCCCTAACAAGATTGCATATGGTTCTGGTCTCTCTAACTTAACTATTCAAGCACTGAACATAACCTTGATTACCATGCTTTGCAAGTAGTTTCTCAGTGTCATTACACAATTTATTCAAGCATTTTATTAAGAAGCTCAGACATAGCCTTAGGTCTCATGTAGGCACATAAGAAGATTTGGTTAATATTTTAGAAAATATAAAAGTGTAATCTTTGCCTGCTTAAAACTATTTCTTTCAATTCTTTTAGAGCAAATTAACAGAAAGAATTCAGTGGGGCCACACTGCTGAAGATTCAGGAAGTGCCAAGAATGAGTCTCCTATACCGAGTTACTAAAGTGAACAAATGATATTTTATAATACATAAAGCAAACAGATGTAAAGTGTTTGGCTGTTCTTTGCAGGGTTTGACAAAACCAAAGAACCGTCCCTGTTCTTGGTCAGAAAGAAAACAAATTATTTAGATACGAGGAGAAGAAATTAAACCATTTCCACACTCCTTTGGGATTAACATGCTGTAGCTGAGAGCACCTGACATTCTCAGGCTGTGTTATCTTTCCTGTATAATCTTTGACGAGTGAATAGCACACATTTTCCTTTCTCTTCTTCACATGTGCTTCCTAGAGTGGTGTAGGGCTGTCTAAAATACAGGGGAACGTGGCAGCATGACTGACATCTCCTTTCCATACAGATGAGAGATCTGCATGTGGAGATCACAGGCACTCCATCTGATCCTGAAAAAAGCATGTGGGATATGACCCCAAGTGAAGATATGCGCTTTGGTCTAATAAAATTTCTTTTAACCTGCTTTGCAATTAGAGCCTGTTTTGAAAGTGTGCTCTGTGATGGCTGGTTCATGTTAAAAAGGAAAATGAGAAATGCTGTTGAGTAGTATATAGGTTAATATTGGAACTTGGTTTAAACAGCTTGGTACTGCTATAAGAACAGAGATTTACAGATAATGGGAATATGTCAGTTTTTGCAGACAACCCAACCTCTTAAAGCACAAAACAAGGTGCAAACTATTTTTTTGATGAAACTGGTGATGTGGGTGTGAACAGAAACATTTAACTTGTGAAAAAATATGACAGTTTATGACATGCAAATATTATTTCTCACATTAAATAGGAATACTTCCTAAAAATGTTTTCTTACTTTTCATTTCCTCCTTCTGTAATTACTATGGTAATGTAATACTCTGTTCAGGATATATCAGTCATTGTCATAGTTAAAGTCTGTGATTCAGTGGCAACAGGAAATGTAAAAAAGGTTGCCTCTTACAGGTTGAGAGGAAGGGCAAACTATGATGTTGCCTAAAGCAAGTTACTTGCTCAATGTTGGCATCAACAGTCAGCAAAAGCCAATGACCAGTGCCCTAGAGAGGTGGGATTAATTAAAATGAAGTAGGTGAAGGTTCCTACCTTAAGGCAAATTTTAAATTATATTTTTAGGCTAGAGAGAACAATTAAAACCAAAGCATAAAAAGTCTTTGCTCACCTGAGGATGATAAACCAGGCTTTGATCACATGCTGCTGCAGGCACAATTGAGCTGACTGTGGTGGAGAAAAACATGTAGCCCTTAGCTGAGACAACTGCACCAGTAGAAGCCAGCAGTAGATGTGGCAGGACAGATTAGACAGCGCTTTTGCTGGTACACCTTCTTTTTTACTCTAGAGGAGAGGATGCTAAAGTGCAGGACAGGAAGGGTCGCTGCAGTGATGCACATATTAAAATGGCTTCTAGTATACAACATTTCTACACTGGCAAACCATTCCTTCTTTAGGCAGAGCTGAAGGGGATCAGATATCAAAATATATGGTATTTGATATATATTCATATATATGATAAATCTGATATATCTTACATCAGACATATATCCAGATATATATCAGATATATATCTGAAATACATATATATATATGGATTATGATGATTTCTTTGGTAGTTCAGATTAAATTCTAGCCATATTACCAATAATGGAAAAATTCGAACCTATAGAGAGACTCTGTACAAGGCCTCTACACCACCAAAGAATGCATTTAAATTGTCATGAGAATAGTGACTCAGTTTACACCTCAGTACAAACTCACCACCTCTTCAAGAACTCCTGGCCACTAACTTCAGTACACTGCAGCGTGGGATTCAGTGCATAGCCACCTGCAGAGGAGATGAACCCCTCCCTACTATGTACCTACACACTGATGTCTGTAACCTTTCTCAGAGAGCACATGGGATTTGTACACTGCCTCAGGTTGGGCTCCCATTAACATGGCTAAACAGTGATGAAACAGTGATGTAATTACCAGACCTGGGGCAGGGCCATGCTGAGATTTTGTGTGTACTTAAGTAAATGTATACCACAACAAAATTAAGACATGAAGAGAAGAAAAACAGGATTGATGGCCTCCAGGTTAAAGGCCAAATCCAGCAGTCCATAATCTCCCACTGACTTGTCATAGTCACAAGGTCAAAATACATGTTTTCTTTGGTTTTCATTTTCTGTAATGAAACAGCCATACGACTTCAAATCAGTTAAGAGTGAATATTATCAGGGAATAAATCTCATAAACCCATTTGGAAGACCCTTTGAATTACACACATTTCTGACCATTTTCTCTGACTATCCTTTCAGTCAGCCCGGGGCCTTGAATCCTTCTTCTCCGTGCTGCATGGTAACACTTTACCGGACAGTCATCAGCCTTGCTTGTTGCTGAATACTTCCAGGTCCTTGGCGACTTGCATGCTGTTTGAATGCAAAGTTATTGAAGATATCTGTTAGGTAATCCCATGGGGGAGAACTTTGCTTTCAAGTTCAGTACTCTCAAAGACTTAGGGAGCCGGTTTGGTAAATATTTTTAAAACATTTGTCAGGAAAATCTAAGAGGTATTTCAGTTGGCTCCATCTTGTGCCAGAGCAGCAGACCCCACATCTTTACCAAGGATTCATGAGAATCTAATAAAAAGTATAAAGTAATTGGAGAATCTAAAAAAGAAAAAATAATTATATAGCAAACCATAAAATATGACAGTAAGTTAGGCATTCTATTTCTTACCACTCAGTAAGATAAGCTGGCAAGATCTATTAAGCATTACAAGGCTCACTTAAAAGTGCCCTGATAATTGTGCAACTACTTGCACAGAGAAGTAAATTTATCCTATTTATGAACTTTTGAGTAGTCTGCTAAAGTCCTCGAATATCACTACAGTAAAATATATCTTTTGTCTGAGTTTCAAGACACCAGCATTTTAATATCCCTTACTTCTTCAGTATTCAAAACTACTATTAGATATAGGTGAGAACTTACAAACTGAAATAGTTAAGTTGTTACTTTGAAACTTAATGTGATCTCTCAAAGTCTGCAAAAATTGAAACATTTCTTTCAAAAAGTTCATCTATAACTTAGCATGGAAGTAAGTATTACATGGCAATGGTTTTAGGAAGGATGTCTTCCAATATGGTTTAAAAGAACCTTTATGTTACTTTTCCTACAATATTACTTGAGGAGGTATGAAACATAACTTTGTACATTAGTTGGATTATTGCAGTGACAATCTACTCAGGAGCAAAAGGGGAATCCTGTAATCTCCTGGGTGAAAGCCTTATTCTATTTGTCCTTAACTAAAAAGAATTTGATTAACATGTTAAAAGGAAAAAAAAAGTAAAAATCATTCAAACACCAGAAGAATGAAGTTGTTTGTTGGGTTTTCTGGAGGCTTTGTTATTTTTGGATTGGGTTTTTTTACATGTCCTCCACTTAGAAGCCTGTCTAAGCATGAAAGTCACTTTCCAACACAGAAAACATGCTGAATCTCAAGTTTTAAAAACATATCCTGATTTTTTTTTTGTAGAGATTAATTTGAATTAACTGCAAGATGAAGTAGGTTATATGATATGTCTATTATATCTGTGACATCTAAGTTTTAAAATTCAGAAATGAATTGACCTTGAGCAGCATATGTACTCAAAATGTATAATTAAAAACAGCATTAATAATTTAATTTTATAAAACAGCTGTTCTAGTTGATTGGAAACAGCTAAAAGTGTAAAATGTATTTTGTGAATGCAAAATTAAAAGTTAATTTTATTATAGAGTGCAATTTGCCAACTAGAAATAAATTCTTGAGATGTAAGCGATATATTTTTGTAACGCTCTACCCATACATCAGAAAGGTCGCATGTATATTTAAATGCCATATTACTATAAAAGTTTAACGATTTCAATTGAAAAGCCATCACATGATTTAGCTATTTAGAGATGAATATGAAATAGCTGTGATGGATAGGTTCTCTTTTCCAATGAACTATCTAGAGAGATATGTTTCTTCAAATTTTTTGATATTTCAAAATGTTCACTTTTACTTACCTTGTGTCATATATCCCTAATTTTCTGCCCCCCCCTTTTTTTTCCCAGTACTCTCACAGATTAAGATTTTCATTAGCATATGATATTGTGGGTTTTCACTGTAATGCATCTCTCACAACAGCTATTTAATTTTGACTGTATGTACTTTTAACCTGTGCACTATCATGCTTTAAATGCAGTCTCTATACAGATAATACACAAGGTGCATAGGCTACAAAACACCATGGCTTTTTTTTTTTTTTTAATTAAATACCGTTACCCCCTTGGCATGGTGCTATCACTGCCTGGGCTAATGATCTTTTGCTTAAAACCTAAATTACTTGCAGGATCACACTTCAGTGAGTGGTAAAACTTTCACTATTTCAGTACAAGTTTTATGTCAATGAATGAGTAGGAACAAAAAATGTGCTCACCAGAAAGGAGAACATAGCTCCTGGGTAAATTCAGTTTGTCATCTAACTGGGAAAAAAATCTTTCCATAATGGTCCAGTTTTCAAATCATGAAGTCTGTGATTATCAGGCTGTTTTCTGCTAGTTAAATCTGCTGTAATAAGAATGGTTCTCTAGATCTTAGTCAGGCTAAACTTGTGCCAGAACCATCTGATACATTGCTTCAGCTCACGTTAATACTTTGTCTTCATCTCAGCACTTATGTAGCAGTGAAAGGCCATTACCGATAGGCAACATTCAAATCCATTATTCTATCCTGTGAGCAGACTTTCCATACTCTGCGATACTGTCATTTCCCTTTTACTGCTACCAACAGAAGCACTTTCCACTACCCTCTGTTTTAAGCGGGTCTGATCAGAACACTGAATTGAAACCCTATTTAGTGAAACAACCTCTCTTTGAAAGCTGCACTGAATTCTGTAATACTACATTCTTAATGTAACTTAATATCAAAGAAAGGAAGCAGGTTGCCCTTGTATGCAATGAAACATTTTTAAAAGCAGAAACATTGTTATTTTTGATGAAGTATTGAAATCATACATCAGAAGTAAATGGGATGTGCTTTGTCTGAAGTTCTTTTTTGACTGAGGACCTCTGAAACAGGTCCATCAGTTATTTCCTCCATTGCTGTCACTCATTCAGAAACACTACAGGTATAGTTTACTTAATATCCTTCAGCAACATGATTCTAGAGCCTAAATCTTTGGCAAAAGAACGCTAATCAACAAAGCTAAGCACATTTCTCACACAACTTTCTGTAATAGGAGAGGTTATAGAAGATTATCCAGTAGTAGATATACCCATTTGGTTATTAATTTAATAAGTTGACCCTAAGAATACGGTGTGGGAAATTAATTCAGAATCATAAACATTAAAATATTATTTGGGATCTGTACCGTGGTAACTGTCCATTAACTTCTCATTATTTCAGATGTGAGGGTTCTGGTGGTATTGTCTCATCTCATTTCCTGAGACAATAGATTCTTTGTGGTATTTGACACATACAAACATATCAGTTTTACACTTTCTTGCACTACAAACGTTTATGGAGTTGTTGCTTTTCTTGATTCAGAAGTCCATGACAAAGTGTATCTGATCATTACAGTAGTGCGGATGCTTGTTTGACAACTGCCACCAGAGGAACCTGTCTGAGGCTCAGTGGCTCCAGATTAGCTCCAGTGTAGTTTCAGGGGCAGGTTTTATTCATCTGCCTCATTATGTAACCAGAAAAATAGCTGACTTGGTAAAAATATGAGGAAAATTTTCTCTATGTTAAAATGCAAAATTTTGCAAATTATTAATCAGGTTGTTCATTTGTTTGGTCTATGCAAATTTACATAGAATATGGAAGTTTCCATTATAAAAAGAAATAAGGAATTCACTATGGTACAAAAAGGTCATTATTTTAAGAAAAGTTTTCAAAATTAATGTATGTCTAAACTCATACTTACGTGGTGCCCAGTGAAACACAAAGCCCCAAAAGCTGTCACTGTTGACCAAGTAGTTTTAACACAGCTTTGTGCCAAATGTATCTCCCCGTGCAGAAGAGTGACTGACATTTTGTCACACTGGATGGATAACAATTGTCACACCCTTAAACTCTTTACAGAACGTTAAGATACAGAAAGCCTGTTTTGGCTGTGACCTGCCACAGACAACTTCATGCTGGGAATGGCTGGTTGTGGCAGGCCCTTCGCTGAGAAGGAGCACTGTTGACTTTGACTACTGCCCACCTCAAATGCATACCCCAGTCTGTAGCCCTGGACCTGCATGTTCATTCCCAGCACTGGTACCATGTTTCTCTCATGGCTCCAGGTGTAGGAAACGAAATAATCACACTGATCTAACAACCCCCACCCCGCCAAAAAAAAACCAAACCAACAAAACCCCAAACCAACCCAACCAACCCAACCCCCAACCCCACACTAACAGGCCAACATCGGTCCGAAGAAACCAGGGATTTTAAAGGCGTTTACCATGAGCAGCTCCCAGGCCACCGGGCGTTGAGCTCCGCTTGACTGCGGCGATGAAGCCGGACCCTGTCCGCCGCCTCAGCGGGAAATGGAGGGAAGGTGGTGGCCGCGCACGGAGGGAGCCCGGGGGGCGATCAATGAAAGCGACGCGGCGGGACCGTCCCTGCGTGACCCCGGTGTTAACGTGTTTATTTCACGCTGCAGTCGCGGGTCGCTTTACAGAAACATCTCATGCTGGAGCCCCGCTCGGGGCCGAGGAGAGAAACACTTGTATTCAAACAGAACTATTAAATAACCTGTACACAAAAGTCCAGTCTTTTCCCCTGAAAGCACGCAAGGCAGTGCCCGGGAGGGCCGGACCGACGCTGCTGCCCCAACCCCGGGCGCCTACAAGCCCCGGGCCCAGAGGCAGACCCGTTCCCGTCCCAACGGCGACGGCCTCCCCTCAGCCGTGCTCCGGGGCGCCAGGAGCAGGGAGGGCGCCTGTCCCGGGACGAGACGGCGGCCCCAGGG